>SJYC01144471.1:0-123819 GCA_006408675.1 Madoqua kirkii | reverse complement strand
TTTGACTTCATGTGCTTTGTATAATATATTTGAGAATCATTCATGTTGTTAGATGGCAGAGAATCAATTGCCGCACCAGATAGTCTGACATGGATGAAAGCAGAAGTATCTATTTTTTACTTTTAAGTTTTTACTGTGTTATATATATTTTCCTAATTATTTATCAATAAACTTGTCTCTTCAATGGACTAGGTCTTTTGAGACTGAATCAAGTAGAGTAACTGTGACAAAATTTTGGGCAGGTCCAACTTATTAAAGGGGTGGGAACAAGCAATGAGAGGGAGAAAGATCACAATCATTGTTCATATTGAGGAGTTAGTATAGACAGATGGTGGGAGGTGGTGAATGTTAACTTCTGAGGTACAGACTACTTGTAAGCATTTTCAAAATTGTCTCTGCAGTGTTCAATGTCAGTGTAGAAGTAACTTGAAAATAACATTTTCTAGCATGGTTATGTTAGTTGGATCTTTAGTTTTAGATCCCTGTCAATTTGCAATTTTTATAGAACACTAGAAACAAAACCATTGATTAATATTCTAAATGAATATAAGTAATAATATATACTTTTGACAGTTTTATCTTATTTCTGATGATAACAAGTTTTTCTCCTCTGGACCGGAGATTAGAGTGGCAAGTGCCTCACACGCCTCCTAATGGAATACTTACATTCCTCCTTCTTACTACCACTTTTTCTTCTTTTCCTTTCTGATTATGTGTGTTCCTCCATTTTCCACTCTAGTAACTCAAGAAGCAGTAGATAATGGGAATTATAGTGGTGAGGATTGGTTTAGAAGAGGAAAGGATTTTGCTTTGTTACTTACTTCTTCACATGGCTTGGTCACTTTTGAGTCGTGACCCACATGAATCTAACTTAACATCTTTTGAGGTTAGATTTATGAAACTAGAGCTTGTTATTGAAATTTGAGAACAACTCTAGGGGCAGGTTGACACAGTCCCCACTGGCTTTCAGTACTATCATAATGTACCCCTTTTGATGCCCACTCTAAAGAAACAGGAATGCTGAATTACTGCAAACTGATTCTGCTTTCAGTTGAGAGAGTTTACTTAAGGGCAGAATGGAGCAAAGAGACAATATATGTTTGCTTAAGACCCTCTAATACATACCAATTAGATTATAAAAATTATAGGAAATGTAACTTTTTGTAATGATGCTCCTTTTTCCTTCTGTTATTTTTTCTGAAGGAAACATCTGTAAAACTGACCTTCTGCGTTACTGGAAATAGGTCCTATTACTGGGATAGGAAATACAGTTTTAAAACATTGTACTCTGTAATATATGGTGGTTAGTCACTCTCAGCCATGTCTGCCTCTTTGCAACCCCATGGACTATAGCCCATCAGGCTCCTCTGCCCATGGAATTCTCGCAAGAATACTAGAGTGGGTTGCCATTCGCTTCTCCAGGGGATCTTTCCAACTCAGGGGTCGAATCCAGCTCTCTTGCATTGCAGGCAGATTCTTTACCATCTAAGCTACCAGGGAAGCCCACTCTATAATATAGATCTTAGTAACAGTTCTTAGTCGATAGATTCTGGTCAATGATATTTTAAGAATGCGATGTGTTCTTCCCACATAAAAACTATACACATATATACACTCCTGAGATTGTACCTTCAGTCCAAGGTGTCTTTAAAGACCATGAATATATCTCATGTTATTTTGGTTGTATTTTGGGTGAAAAGAGAAGAGAAACTTGTTTTACTTGAGACAGTGAACTGACATATGTTTTAAAGTGTAAATTATTTCATTTTTCCCTTTTGAGTCAGAGCATATTTTCCAAAAATGACAATAATATATTTTGGTTTCACATACTGTTCCAGAACTTTGCCGCCGTCCTTTCTGGGGAAGCCACTTTGCTTCCACTTGAACTTGCAGGGCCTGTGCGACGATTCCAGTGAAAAGAACGCACATGGGTGACATCCTTGACTTCTCAGGGTAAATCATAGAAGGCAATGCAACTTCTCTCGGCCCGTTATTTCTCTCAAAGTGGTAACTCTTGCAATCCAGCCCCCATGTTGTAGGGAATCTCAAAAGATTTCAGCCAACAGCCAATACCAATCTTGAGTTAAGAAGTCTTCAGGTCCAATCTCCAGCCTACAAATCATTCACCTGCAGACATCCCAAACATCATGGAGCAGAGACAAAAAGGAATCCAGTCATCAGCCTTTAAGCTGCGCCTGCTAAGGCTGAGTTGAATAGAGGTTTTCTCTAATTGCATATTTCTGAGCAAAATAAATGTCCTTCTTTTAGGTCATTGAGTTTTAGGGTGGCTTTATAGGCAGGAGTAAACAGCTGGAATACATTTTGGTTTCAGGAAGCAACGTTCAGCCAAAACTAAACCAAATATATATGGAAGTAGCTCTAGGACTTGGAAGGAGGCAGAAATGGGAAGCATCTTTAGGATAGTGTTAGATCTGAAAGGGGAAGAGGAAATGAGAAAGCTTTATGGACCTTAAAAAGACTTTTGGTGAAAATTTAAAGGAAAAAGGAAAATGTTGGAAGCTGGAGGAACAGGTACTCTTGTTACATAGTAAAAGAAAGTTTAGCAACAATGTCTCCTGTAATTAGGTGGAAAATAAGAAATACACCTATTTTCTAGCTAAGAAGAATTGCTGAAAGAGGGTTGAATGTGATTTGCCTCTTGTCTGCTTTTAGCTTCCTGTAGTAAAATGCAAGGAAGAAAGATGAGCTAAAGAAAGAACTGTTATATATAAAGTCTCTAGGACTTGCTGGGTTGGAAAAGAAAACTGTTTCTCATTCCCAGCCTCTCCAGATGGCAAATGATTCTAAATTAAGATGTGGCTTCTGAGCAGAGATCAAATCCAGGGGGCTGTCAGGAAAATGTGGTCTAAATATAAAATCTTTTGTTAAAGCCTCATGAAGTTTTTAGATAGTACCTTATAGACCATTTCAAACAGATGAAAGCCCTCTAGGGATCTCTCTAGGTGCCTCATAGATTCATTCTTTAAAAATAATAAGCTTTCTAAGAATCTTAAAGGAAATGGCCTTAAGGAGACCTCAAGTCAGAAAAAGGTTTATCTCAGTGAGATCTGGACATATTTCTATTGTCTAATGGGGTGAATTGTAAATTGATTCATAAGAAACCCACAAAGTGTTTAAAGGAATTTTATCTCCTTCTACTGAAAAAGACAGAGATAGTATAACTTTAAAGATATATTAAGATGATAAAGAATCTGCCTGCAATGTGGGGGATTCATGTTCCATTCCTGGCTTGGGAAGATCCCCTGGAGAGAGGAATGGATACTCACTCCAATATTCTTGCCTGGAAAACCCCATGGGCAGAGAATCCTAGAGGGCTAGAGCCCATGGGATTGCAAAGAGTTGGACATGACTGAGCGACTAACCCTTTTCTGGACCCCTCAGAATCTCAGAAAGCAGACTAAAAACCCACTAAACTGAAAAGGTAGCCTACGTTTTATGGAATAGAAAAGATATGTTAGTGGTTGGAAAGAGCCCCCAAAGCAAAGACTCATGGAGAATTTCTGTGGAACTGAGCACTAATCAGGGAACTGGTAATAACATGTGCTGGCTGTATTTAAGAACTGTTATGAACCAGGGACTGCTGTGTTTTATCTTTTTTGAATATGAATACATTTAATGGTTTTCTTCCATCTAATACATTATTGTATCTCAGGTGTATGTGGAATAGATGAATCATTTCTACAGTTCACAGATCTGCAGATCAAGAGATATGGTACTCGAGGTGCTTACCCAAGGAATTACATCCAAAGAACTTCATCAGATTTAGATGACAAGATCCCAAAATGCAAGTCTAAGCCTGATGAGCTTGGAAGAGAGGTCTTGGGGAAGAGTGAGTTCATTTTGCTTGTGGAAGAGAAATGAATTGGTATGACCGAAAGTTAATCCTGGCAGATTTTAGTTTCCAAGAGCAGCCTCTACACTACTTTTGGTTCCCAGTGACCTTCCAGAACATTGTCACTCCCCCCATTGACGGAATATATGTCCCATTCCCTAAAACCTGTCAAACCTTAGTTAGTGGCTGCCTCAAAGAATAGCATGCTATAAAAAGTGGTGTAATGTGGCTTCTGAGGCTAGAACATAAAAAGAAATAGAACTTCCACCTAACAGCTCTTTCTCTTGGATTGTGTAATTCTGGAACCCCATTCTTCAAGGAAGCCCAAGCTACAGGGAGATGTTCTGTTTGATGTGATGTTCTGATTGACAGCACCAGTGAAGATTCAGACTACAGCCAGAATCAGTAGCCAGATTTGTGAGTAACTAAGCATTTACATCAACAGTCCCCAACCTTTTGGCACTAGGAGCTAGTTTTATCGAAGACAGTCTTTATAAGGACTGGGAAGGAAAGTTTTGTAATTCAGTTGAATTGTTAATGTAATTCAAGCACATTACATTTATTTTGCACTTTATTTCTACTATTATGCTCCAACTCAGATCATCATTCGATCCTGAAGGCTGGAGATCCCTGCTTTGCATAATGTTTACCCTAGGCTTCAAGTTGCCCCTGCTGATGCTCAGCAGAGCAGATATGACCTGTTCCTCCCAGACTTTGATCAGATCGCAGAATTATTAGCACAATGTGTGCTCAGTTGCTTCTGACTCTTTGCAACCCCATGGACTGTCGTCTGCCAGGTTCCTCTGTCCATGGGATTTTCCGGGCAAGAATACCAGAGTGGGTTGTCATTTCCTCCAGGCAATCTTCTTGACCTAGGGATTGACCCCTCATATTTTGTATTTCAGGCAGATTCTTTACCACTGAGCCACATGGGAAGCCCCAATAAGTATCAATTTTTTAAGCCACTGAATTGTGATGTGGTTTGTTATGCAGCAGTAGATAACTCAAATAACCACCAAGAATACTCTAAGAGCAATGATCATCGATTTTACAGACAAAGAACTATGCTGACAGCACGTAGCACATAAATGGCAGAGCTGAAATGCAGTCCCAGAGTTAATCCACAGTTTGAATTCTTTCCACTGTTTGACACCCTTCTTTAAAAGGGCATAGGTTGACCAGATAGATACTGAGTTGAACTAGACAAGTCCACTAAGCTCTAGACCGAGAAGATTGAGGCCAGCAGAAGGAAGATGAGATTTACAGTCTGCCAGATACAGAGGCCCTCCCTGAAGGCAAGATACATTTTGTAGTTAAAAAAAAAAAGAAAGTATAGTCAAATTCTGTCCTTACATGAGTGAGTTTTAGTGTAAAACTCGAGCACTCTATATAATGTCTGTGTGCAGGTTTCCTCAACCAGGAAATCATGATATAATATCTGTCATAAAATTGTTAAGAATTATGATTTTTTGTATAAAAATTAGAGAGACTATTATTATCAGTCTATATTATTGTAGTCATCTGAAGGTCCTGCTGGAAGATGAATGGCACACATCCATTGCTTTTTGACCTTTGATCAAAATGTCAACACTGAACTTTCCCATTGCCTCTTTCACTTTAGAGACCCTGCCATTTCTTCCCTTAGTTTCAGATACTCATTTCCCTTTGAGTCTCTAGCTATCAGAAATCCACCGCTACCCCTAATCCTCAGAAAGTTTCTTCATGTCTCCTTCTGCAACCACAAGTTTTTCTGCCTTGAATTTTAGCTAAAATAGAATATTTGTTTGCTGACATTCAGGTGCAAGTGAGACTTAACTGTATAAGACCTTTGCACTTTAAAAGAACAGCTCATTAACTGCTATGAATCTCTAATTGGTAGAATAAGTGGGGGAGATAAGATTGTTCCCAGAGGTCTTTGCCTAATCTCTCTTCCTCCCACAATAAGCAGAAAATACTCCTGAATGTTACTTTATAACCTCTCCACACTCCGTTGGTAAAACACTCTGTATCACAACAGGGTCCAATAGAAACGAATTTATTGCCTGAGGAGAGAACTGAGGCTGCCAGCAAGAACACGAATGAACCTTATTTTAAAATGACAGCAGTTTCTCTTCTGCCTCTCACTCTCCTCTCATAGTGGGTGCCGTTGGCAGGGGGAGGAAGATACCATTTATTGACCACCTTGAAGTGTGTGATGTAGCTCTCATTTATTCCACTGTTTGCTTGTGTCTTTACTGTCTGGATCAGCCAAACTTTGTTTTCTTACAAAATATTCAAATATTCAATTATCTGAATCCTATTGTGGGGAGAGGGGCGGGAGAAAGGGATTTTTGTGTTGTTCTTCTGGAAGGGTGACTTCACTCCATTTTGTTTGACAATGAGCA
The DNA here is from genome assembly GCA_006408675.1 of Madoqua kirkii. Lineage (NCBI taxonomy): Eukaryota > Metazoa > Chordata > Mammalia > Artiodactyla > Bovidae > Madoqua > Madoqua kirkii. Next base: position 117,582 of record SJYC01144471.1, on the reverse strand, counting down.
TAAAGCACTAACTATTCTCTGCTGTGCTGTCCTGTGGAGGCTCATGAGGTAGACATTACAGAGATTAAGTGTATAACTAGAAGGTTTTAGGAAGAGGCATTTGGTTCATTCTTTAGGAAATATGCAAGAGAGACTTTTTTACAGCTCAGGCCAATGAAGGAGATGAAGAGAAAGAGTAAGAGTAGATATAGCTTGTATTGTATCATGTGTATTTTATTAATTCATACTCCCACAAATACATAATATAAAACTTAAAATTCATTATAATTTAATAAAGATATAAAAAATGTTGTCCTAAACAGTACTGATCAGCCTTCATCTAAATTTCTGGCTTCATTTTTAGTCAATATAAAGTCTTCCATTTTGTTAGATTCCTTTAGGATTTGCTACTTTGAGTTTTCGTTTGGTTCAAGTGCTCTGTCTGATGATAATTAAACTCACAATTTTATTATGGTAACCCTCACTTTCTTTAGCATCAGTCTTGTTCTCTTTGATCACAAATTCCTCTGTCCAGTGGTCTTGCTTCATTTATGTCACTATATAGTACTATTATTACCTCTTCTAGTCTCAAAGGCTGGCTGTGTATGGGCATTTCCTGAGGAACTTTTGAAAGGTTATGGATTTCTAAGACCCATCAGGGGCTTCCCTGGTGGCTCAGAAGGTAAAGCATCTGCCCGTGATGTGGAAGACCCAGGTTCCATCTCTGGGTCAGGAAGATCCCCTGGAGAAGGAAATGGCAACCCACTCCAGTATTCTTGCCTGGAGAATCCCATGGACAGAGGAGCCTGATAGGCTACAGTCCATGGGGTTGCAAAGAGTTGGACACAACTGAGCGACTTCACTTCACTTCAAGACCCATCCAGAGGTACTGCATCATACTGCTTTTCATATCTATTCTTTCCTTTTCATTCTCATTACCACCCAAGTTCAAACCTTCTTTTGCTGGGTTATTGCAATTATCTATTAACTGGTTCCTCCAACTAGTCTCTTGTCTCCCCAAGAATGCCTTTGCCATATTAATTTTCCTAAAATAGTACATTACATATATTGTCCAATAGTCAATAACTGCTAACATATTGTTAATAACTATTAATGTATTATAATGTTATTGTTATTATTAATAATTGTTGCTCTATTGTTATATAATCAATTATCTTTAGTGTGGCATTTAAATTTTCTACAATTTAGCTTCTACATAACATTTTCAACATACTTCCATCCTCATCTGACTTGTTATCCCATTAGTATATAAGTCTGAGATATTGTTCCATCTTAGTTTAGACTCCCATAACAAAATACCAGGGGGTGAATAGCTTAAAAAACAAATAAGTATTTTTCACAATTTTGGATGCTTAGAGAGTCTAATATTAAGGTGTTGGCAGATCTAGTGCTTGATGAGATCCCTCTTCCTGGTTTGTAGATAGCTGACTTCTCATTGTATCCTCACAGAGCAGAGGAGGGAATTCTGGCTTCCCTTTCACTTCTCAAAATGGCACTAGTCCTGTCACTGGGGTGCCACTATCATGTTCTTGATACTGCTGCTGCTGTTAAGTCGCTTCAGTTGTGTCCGACTCTGTGTGACCCCACAGACGGCAGCCCACCAGGCTCCCCCATCCCTGGGATTCTCCAGGCAAGAACACTGGAGTGGAGTGCCATTTCCTTCTCCAGTGCATGAAAGTGAAAGTGAAGTTGCTCAGTCGTGTCCGACTCCTAGTGACCCCCTTAGACCTAATTACTTTCCGAAGGCTCCACCTCCTAATATATCACATTTGAGTAAAGGCTTCAACATATGAATCTGGGGACATAAGAAGATTCAGTCCAGGAATTCCTTGGTGGTCCAGTATTTAGGACTCAGTGCTTTCAGCCATGGTCCAGGTTTGATCCATGGTCAGGGAACTAAGATCCTGTAAGCTGCATGGCACAGCCAAACAAAGATTCAGTCTCTAACACCTTCCTTCTCACTAAAAGACTTTCTTGTTATGATTTCTTTCATATCGTAAATTATTTTTTAAAATTTTATGTTGAAATAATTTGAGACTTTCAGAAAAGTTGCTAGTGTAAAGACTTCCTTATTACTCTTCACTCAGATTCTCCATGTTTTTATCATATTTGCTATAGTATTTTATCTCTCTCTAATATATTAGAGAAAGAGAGAGAGAGATAGATCACTACCTATATCAGACATGATGCTTCTTAACTTCTGCCTTCTCAGTGTGTATCTTCTAAAACAAGGACATTCTCTTAGATAACCACAGTGATATAATAGTCTCTCATCTACAGAAAATGTGGTTAAGCAAGGCACTAAATGAAAGAAAATACCGTCAAAATATATGTATATGAAAAAGCCTTATATTGAGAATATAAAAAAAAACTATGTATAATTTGCTCGTAAAAAGATAAATGCTCTCTTACCCACTGGGCCAAAGACCGGGACACCTCCCAAAAGAAGGTTGACAAATGATCAAAAAGCACAAGAGCAGGTGCTCAGTATTAGAAATGCAGGTTAAAACAATAGTGAGATACTACCACGCATTCAGTAAAACGCCTAAAATTATAAAGAAAACGCCAATCATTGTGAAAACATGGAGAAACTGGAGCCATCATGCCTTACTTATGAAATATAAAATCATTTGATCATTTTGAAAAACTAGAGATTTCTTACAAAAGTAAACACGGATTTCCCTCATGACTTAGCATTTCCACTCCTCTTTAATTATCTAAGAAAAATGAAAACATATGCCCACAAAAAGACTCTAGAAGAATACTCATAATATCTTTATGTATAAAAAACAATAACTAGAAACTACTTAATGTATATAGTATATCCATACACTGGGAAAACATTATACACCACAGATACAACTATATTATGAATCTCATAGACATAATGTTGATAGCAAAAAGCAAGACATAGAAGAATAAAAACTATGTAATTTAATTTATGAAAGTTTAAAGTAAATAAATATAATTTATGATGACCAGAAATCAGAATAGCACTTGCTGTGGCAGAATAACGTTTTACTGACAGGAAAGGGTCATGAGAAAATGTTCAGATGTGATGGAAATTTTCTATATTTTAATTCAAATGTGGGATTTGTAGGTGTGCACATTTGTCAAAGGAGAGTGGCTTGTATGCATTACACTGTGCCGCTTATACTTTGATAATAAATGTAAAACAGAAGTTGTGAGTGGAGTGCAGGCGAACTCTAGGTATGTGCAGGAATCCAGGTCGTACTACTAGCAACAGAGCTAGATGGAAGGCCTGCTTGAGGGCAGAGGTTTCCAAAATCCAGAAGGAGAATGAGTCTCCTACAATGGGCCAGTGAACTAACTTCATTTAGGGGTATGGACAGCCTTGGGTGAACTTGCAGGGACAAAACCAATAGAATAAATAACCGAAACTTTATTATCCTCTACCCTTTCTATATCCTGCTAGGACTTTCCACTGTTTGCACATGTGAAAGCAGAGGGCATGAGAACACTACAGAAATAATACTTACAGATCAGCTTCTCCGGGTACTGAGTGAGAAGGAAGAGGAAAGAGATTAGATCTTAAGGGGAAAACATAAGATATTGGGCATATGCCTTATTTTTACACAACTTCAAAGAGTATCACAGTGATAATGGTGGGTTAGCCATGAGTGTCTACAGATTGCAAGAGATCTAAGTGAGTTGAAGGTATATGAAAGAGGGTGACTGCGATAATTCTGGAACTTAAGTTGTTTAGTAATGAAAGTAAGCATACGATGGGATGACGGACAGTGCAGTTGTGGAAGCATCAGTGGATACAGGGCCAAGCAGAGTCAAAAGTTATTGCAGGGCTAGGAGGGGTTTTTGCAAATGAGACTATGGAGGGATTTTAGTTAACAAGAGTGAAAGGTCAGGTATGTGTCCACGGGAATCTGTTACTAGGGTGACAGAGAATGCAACATGATTGAAGGAAAGGAAATCAAAGAACTGAAGCAACCAGGAAAATGGAAGGATTTCCTGCAGATATACTGAAATAATCAAGATCACAATTCAAGATTATTGTTACTTTCTCCAATAATCAAGAATTGTCGCTTGGAGAAAGCGACAGAGAGTTATGAGCTAAAAGTTTAAAATGAATGATGAAGAGGGCTGAAGATGAGTGCATGAGGAGGGGAAGTGGGTGGTATAGTATGCTAGCTTGAGTCATCCTTGATACCTTTCCCCCAGCCTCCAGAGTCAGCCAGTCATTAAGTCCTGTCAGTCTATTGCATTTCTCAATATTAGCACCACTTCAGTTACCCACTGGATTAAAAAAAAAAATCATTTCTCCCTGTTTCAAAGCATTAGTTTTCTAATTGGGTTTCCACTAGCTACTTTTGCAAGTCTGTTTTCTTTGCTGGAGTCAGTGAACTTTACTAAAGTAAATGTTGTCAAGTCATGCAATCCCCCTATCTTTCCCTAATACAGGACTTAATTTTTTTTTTCAGTGTGACTTCACTGCTTTTAAGATCAGGAGCAAAATCCTTCAGCTTCTATAGAATCTTATCTAGCAGCATATTCCCCCATCATTTCTCTCTGCACCAGTCACACTAGCCTTACTTTTCTATCCTCCTGCAAGCTCTCTGCATATACATGTCTCTTGCTTTGGCTGGGATGTGTCCTCTTTATCTAACCATTTCACCAGGTTAATTAGTAGTCTTCAGTTAAAGCTTTGTTCAAATATTTCCTACTAAGGAAATGCTTTCAACATCTCCCAGACTGAGTCTGCCCTAGTTACACCCTATAAGGAACAGTATGAGTGGTTTTTCAGGGAGACATTCAAACGAGTATCTCATATTGGAGATACTTAAAATTCATGTTGGGTTTTCCTTTCTTAGGGTTATCCTCAGATTGTTGCTGAGATAGAAGGAACCAAATGACATGTAAAAGAGATTATCCTTAAAGAAGTCACAAATGAAGTCTGGCTTAATGACAAGGTTTTAGCACACTAGTTTAGTGGAGAACTGATTTGGACAAGGGTGTAACTTTTGCTGGAAGCTCCTTCAAATGCAGCCTTTGTAGCTTAGGGATTTTGATTTCACTGAAGAGAACTGATTTTGCGGGGTGGTTTGTTCCCCGTGAAACAGGTTCCACTGAATCTAAACCAGCAGAGGCGCTGCAATGAAGGAAAAGCTTTCTGCCTCCAATAGCAGATGGGCCTTTAATAGTGACACCATGTGGTAGCAAAAAGCACCAACGGTAGTGGGCCTTAAACTCTTTGTCGTCATTAGAATGATTAGGAAGCTTTGAAAAGATACCAATCGTGGTGATATTTGAACAAATCTACACATTTATTTTAAAGATTATTTAATTGTACACTTAGATTATATGGGTTTATGGGCAAATTATACCTCTCAAGTGATAGAAAGTATAAAAACATACTAATATAATGCTTGGCTATATTCTTCAGTCAATTAAACAAGAACCTCTGGGAGTAGGGCTTGGGCATAACAGATATTAAAAGCTTTCCAAGAAAATTTAGCAATATTTAACAAAGGCACATATGCATTTACTTTTTGACTCAATCCTATTTCAAGACAATTACTTTGAAGAACTGTCTCTAGTAACACAATGCACAATATTATTCATTCAAACATTATTTGTAAATGCAAAATTTGGAAAACCACCTAAATTCTCACTTGTGGGAGAGCTGTTGAACAAACTATGATACATCCTCTCTACAGAGAGTATTATGCAGCTATAAAAAGGAATGAGGAAGGCCATTTTGAACCAACATATAGTGATATCCAGAATATGCTTTCATATAAAAAAGCAAAGTGTCAGAATATATGTAGAGTGTGGTACCCTTCAAGTAAAAATGAAGTAGATAGAAGAAATTAAACACATACCTGCTCATTTGGGCAAAAAGGAATATGGCAAGAATAAATTAAAACCTTAATGTTATTAAAATTAAAACCTCAATTTATCTGTAGCGATGTTTGGGAATGGGTAGAAGGGATAAATGGGACACTTCTGTAAACATCTTGTGTTGTTCTGACTTTAAGTAGTGGTTCACATATGAAAAATGTGAGTACTAACCAAGACGTGTGGCAATCCAAACAATATAAAAGATTACTAATAAGCTCGTAAAGAATCCCTCTGCAATGTGAGAGATCTGGGTTCAATCCCTGGGTTGGGAAGATCCCCTGGAGAAGGGAAAGGCTACCCACCCCAGTATTCTGGCCTGGAGAATTCCATGGACTGTATAGTCCATGGAGTTGCAAAGAGTCACACATGACTAAGCAACTTTCACTTTGAATAAGTGTACTAGAAATGAATACCACAACCATAACAAATGGGATAAAAAATAATAAACTGATTAAAAAATAATAAACCTAAGTAATATTACAGTGATTTGAATATATTCTACAAGGTCAAAGACAAAAGCACCCGTGAGTGCTCAGTTGCTCAATCATGTCCGACTCTTTGTGACCCCATGGACTGTAGCCTGTCAGACTCCTTTGCCCATGGGATTCTTCAGGCAAGAATACTGGAGTGGATTGCCATATCCTTCTCCAGGGGGTCTTCCTGACCCAGGGATCAAACCTGCATCTGCTGCATTGGCAGGAGGATTCTTTACTATTGAGCAATCAAGGAAGCCCAAAGACAAAAGAGCTGCACGTAAATATTGCATTCATTTTAGCAAATTTGCTTTTCACAGAGGTTATGTATATTAGTAATTCTGAAACTGTGTATATTCTGAAATTGAGTAAATAAATTTTGTAGAATGAGAGTTGAATTATCACTGTCACAAAAAGGAGTTTCAAATGCGCAAAGGGAGAAGGCTAGAGGGAACCTTATGTATTAGAATTATAGGTATCAATTTCACTACTAGTTTTATATACACATAAAAACATAACATTAGCTTCCCTGATGGCTCAGTTGTTAAAGAGTCTGCCTGTAATGTAGAAGACCCAGGTTCAATCCCTGGGTTGGGAAGATCTCCTCGAGAAGGAAATCGCAATCCACTCCAGTATTCTTGCCTGGAAAATCCTATGAATGAAAGAGCGTGGAGGGTTACAGTCCATGAGGCCGCAAAGAGCTGGACATCCCTGAGTGACTAACACACACAAAAGCATAAATATATTTATTTATAATAATTGCCTATTAATTATTATGTATATAATACATACAGGAAGAGAGAGAGGGAGAGCAAAAAAGGGAGATGTAAATGATACCCAAGATAAACTTCTATTCATAGTTTGGAAACACTTGCAGATTGTTACAGTTTTTCTGCCACCTTCAGAAGCCCTGGTTTGTCTCTCCTGGGAACTGTGGTGTTTATCCTTGTTTCCTTTCATTTTGCATTGTCCGTGCTAAGACTTGGACTAGGGGAATGGACAGTACTTTTTATGACCCAAGGCCTGGTACAAAGCCTTCAGCTAGTAGTTCACTTGATGAAAGTTTCTCAGTCATGATCACTGGGGCTGGGATCTCCAGAAACTTCCTAGAGGTAGTGGGCCCCTGAGTTGGGCCTGGAGAAAGAAAGGATTTGAATTAGTGAGCAGGAGGTCATTAGCCCTTAACACTGGGGACTGTGCAGTGGAGACAAGTAGAGGAAGGCAAGCAGTGGGAAGCCTAAGAAGTTCTGAAGAACAGAGGGAGGCGGTAAGTACAGGATAGGCTGAGATGGTGACCTGAGACAGGGCATGTGAGTATAATCGCCCACCTATGACCTCAGACAGCCTAACACCAGAATCAGAAATCATCATGCCACATTTTAAATTTATTCTGTCATGTAGCCTACTTCAGCAAGATATTGCACGAAGATAATTGGAATTGGCTGGTTTCCAAGTATCTTAAAGATCAAATTCCAAACAAAATGTGGGCAAACGTCAAAGTAATACTTTTTCTGACATTTCTCAGACCATGTACCGCAGCCACTATTCTTAGCTCAAGCCCACACCCGTTCTCAGATTCAGGTGAGAAAATGATAATTGCTCTAACATCACAACACTCTCTACCAAGTAGTTACCCTGGTTTGGCTGGTGGCGCCAGCTAGCTGGCTGTTGGTGGGAGCATCCTGCCCTCTGCTGGATTTGGCAGGAAAAACGAATTTGCGTTGCCTGTTCAAGAATTAATGAAGGTTGAGAGTTCGGGGTTTTATCTGAAAATAAATATTTGCTTGCGTGCTGATGAGGACTAATTAATCAAGGAATGCATCCCCTGAATGACATGTGGCTTCTTAGAAGACTTCCAATCATCAGGGGAAAAAACCCCACCTTTGTGCAGCATATGCATACTTCTTGCTCAGTACACAGGGGTACAATATTAGCATGTTTAAAGAAATGTAAAGAATCAAAGCTGCATCTCTAATAATTTTTGAAGTATTCACATGGTTTATGATGAAAGAACCTTGGGAGTGCTGTCAGACTGCCTGGGTTTATGTATAAATTCTGCAAATTATTTAATCTATCTGAGATGAAGTCTCTTCATCTGTAAGGCACATACTCACCTAAAAATGTTGCTGTGAGGATCAGATGAGCTAATAGGGAGTGAGAAAGCACTTTACTGTGTCCACTGAAAGTGTGACATCTTAAATATATAAGCTATTCACAGATTCATACCAGAATATGCACACACAAAATACACACACACACACACAAAGTAATGTGGAGAAGGCCTACCTCAGTGATATTGCAGGTTCGGATACAAATCACTGCAGTAATGCAAGTATCACAATAAGCTGAGTCACATAAACTTTTTGGTTTTCCAGTGCATATAAAAATGTTTACACTGTACAGTAGTCTATTAAGTGTGCAATAGCATTATGTCTTTAAAAAAACAACATATATACCTAAATTATAAATTATGTTAAAAAACTGCTAACCATGTCTCAGCCTTCAGCAAGGCTGGTGGAGGGTCTTGTCTTGAGGATGATGGCTGGTGACTGATCAGGGTGGTGGTTGCTGAAGCTTGGATGGCTGTGGCAATTTCTTAAAACAGGATAGCAGTTAGCTTGCTTCCTCAGTTGACTCTTCCTTTTAAGAATGATTTCTCTGCAGTCTGCAATGCTGTTTAACAACATTTTATCCAAAGTAGAACTTATTTCAAAATTAGAATCAATCCTCCCAAACCTTGTCGCTGCTTTATCAACGAACTTTACATAAAACAGACCATACAAGAGTTCACACTAATGTACAAATCAACACTGTTCAGTTATTGAATTCCTGAAATTTATTTGTGCAAAACTAGAAAACAGATTCAAATCCAGAGAATGAAAAGATATCCTGTAAATATTTTTATAAGAACCCCTAGAGACAAAACAGTTTGTTTCCTAAGCAGTATTTATCTTCAACTGAATCAATATGTTCTTTCTGTACAACCTATAAGAACATCTATTTTTCTCACTTTCATAAAGAGAAAAATGGTAAAAGTGAATCTGAAGGATAATTTTTGACAGCAACACATCTTCCCTTTTCTTCTTTCCTCTTTTTTCTGGGCCCTTCCTATCCCTCGCTTCTCTTCTCCAGTTTCATTTGAAACCAGAAATGAATAGCTTCAGCTAGTATTGTCACTGCTGCAGTGGTTAGCTTTCTCGTCCTCTGTAGCAATTCCATAAGCATACCATTTTCTCTTCAGTGTAATTATTATAATTGGAATAGAATATGGTCTTGGCTCATTTAAAGGGTAAAAAGCTGAATGGCAATGATGTTGATATTATTGTAGTAGCTTTGTAATAAAAATAGTATATTTTTTAACATAATAATTTATTTAACATATTATTCTCTTTATTAGCAGCTCTGCATAATAAAAGGTTTTTAGACATCCCATTTGTGCTTTCACCTGCAGAGTAAACCCATGTATAATTCATCACCTTGCCAGCTTCAGGAAGTGTTATATTGATGTTTTGTAGGAAAGTCAGCGTCAACAAAGTTGTAGTACTAGTTATTGAACAGACAAAAGACTCTCTCTATAGGAAGTTTGCAAGCTTTAGTTACACACTTATATAGATACATAACAAGCTAATGGTGTGAAAATTGGGGAAGAAGTAACTAGAAGTATCTGATCTTAAAAAATGAACAATTTTCCAGGTGGGCAGAGTTCATTATGCATATATTGGAGGGAGTGGGGAGCAGTCTTCAAGGCAGTGATTAAGTATGATATAGAGAAAATTATGAAGTCTATGCTGCAGAGAGGATAATAGGGAGATGAGCCTGAGGCTGGACTGGTAGTTTGGGGCCCAGTGTAGGGGCTACTTAGTTAATAAGATACGGAGTTTGAATTTCATGGGATGTGTGTATTAAATAATACACTTGGTAACAGATCAATATTATTTCTCTGTTACATTCCTTTAAAAAATATTTATTTATCTGTTTGGCTGTGCTGGGTGTTAGTTGTGGCTTGTGGACTCAGCTGCAGCAAGTAAACTCTTACTTGTGGCACGTGGGATCTAGTTCCCCAACTCGGACCCCTGTGATGGCAGTGTGGAGTCTTAGCTACTGAACTTCCAGGGAAATCCATCCTCTGTTGTATTCTGTTTAGTCAGAGAAGTGTTTGTGAGGGAGGGAAGTTGAGTTTTAAGTGGTATTATAATTCCCTCTGACTTTCAACATATGTGTAAGTTGCTGAATAAGGACTGCAAAGGTCTCTAAGTTCCATCCAAACTGGGTTAGAGACTTCCAGAACAGACTAGAATTGTTATCTTGCATTTTAAAAACACAACAGCTTAAATCCCATTTGATTCATCAGAAAGTCACACATTTTTAAAAAACAGCCTCTTTGGTCCAGTTAGTCATAGGTAGTCATATAACTTAAAATATTTAGTCTGCTGTCTAAGAAGAAATACTTAGAAATGGCATAAGTTACTTTCTATATCTGACCTGCTGTTTTGTCACATAAAACAAAAAAGAGGTCAGAAAAAGACCCATGGATAAAGCCTCTCCATTTCACCAAATATGCTTGCTCATCTGATTAATCATTTTTTAAAGTCAAATTACTTATATAAACTGCTTGGAATAATATTACTGATCTTAACTCTTTTTGTCTGCCTATAGTAATTCCATAAACATTGCAAGAGACAGGACTACTCACAATAAAGCTTTGTTTATGGCTTCTTAAAATAAAGCACTTTGAATTGATACTCCCCAACTCTGATCATCGTAATGAGATTTACAGGTAATCTTTTGTGTGTTTCCTCAGCACTTAGCAGATTATAGGCATTCTGAAGGGTTGGAGCACATCCCATTAAACAATTTGGGCAAAAATAAAGTGTAAATAAGTGGAAAAAGAAGTGTAGCCAGGTGCTTTGTACCCTGACTGGGCAAACAAAGGCCGGGCCTAGTGTAGGAGCCTGGAGGAGCACAGATCTTGGCTGTCTTGCTTGTTTCTGTACCTTCAGTGCCGCACACATGGTAGGTACTCAATAAATGTCCGAGGTCTAGTGAAACAATGAATAGACTCCCTTTCCTCATGACTTTGCTTGCGGTGATTACTTTAAGGGCATAAGAGATTAATAATTTCTGCATGACTACTTGGGTTCCTGAGTTAATGTTTGCAAAGCTCTTTGAACTTCTTGGGAAAGAGAATGGTGTTTTTTTTGGCACCCTTTCACAGTTGCAGTGGCACACAAATTCCTCCTCCTCCTCTTCCTTCGGCTTTGCCTGCCTCTAGCTCTGTGCCGGGCCAGGATCTCCCAGAAGGCAGCCACACTGCTCCCACTGCCTTTCTCCTGCCACCTCCAGCCCTGCAGCTCAGGTAGGGGCAGAGCAGATGCCAGAAAGATTTAAGACTTTGTAAGAGACTCTGGTAAAATGCAATTTGGGTTGATCCTAATAACACTTAGAGCAACTGGTGTATAGAAGGATGCAGATTCTTTGTCAGCCATGCAAGAAACTATTGGGACAGGCAGGCTGATCTGTGAGGATACATCGATTTAGATCCTGAAGGGAGATAGAGGGTCTCATAGAGGCAATTGGGAGCACACGCCAAAGCAGCTGGTTTCTAAAGTGTGTATGATTTTAGACACACAATACAAAACCTTGATAGTAACTGGTAGAAAATACTGTAGTTTTATAAGAAGGAACTCAATAAGACAAGATGTGTTTCTTTTACATGGGCAGAAATTTCAACTTTTATGATTACTTTCCCTACAAATTTTTAAAATATTTGATGATGAAAAAGAGAGATTCTATCTCACAATAGATACTCATAGGCTGCAATGTTTTCCGAGGTGTTTATTGCTATAAAAATTGTCTTGATATTTAGATACTCAATAATTAAACAGTTCAAATGTGATTTGGGAAACAACTGTTTTCTATTAAGAATAGCTGTCCTTTATGAACAAATTCAAGAAAAAGAGTTTTTTCTTTCTGAGGTTACAATATATGAGCTTGCAATTGATCACAGACCATGAATATCTCAAGGTAATTCAGGGAAAGCTGGTTACAGGCACAGAATAACTAAAATGTCTATCAGCAGCAGATCTTGCCTTAAAGACAGGAACAGATCCTATTTTCCACAACTTATAAAATGACTTGTTTTCCAAACCAAATCATGATGTTTTCTCTGTGTGTGGAAAATTTTTCATGATGCATATTTATATGCTACTTGCTGTATGTATGGCAAATTTGCTCTCTCTAGAAATTGTTTCTAGGGACTGGAAATGAATATTATGTGGATAAAAAACTAACATGGTTTTCTGTTGAAAAGACAGACCACATGAATGGCGCCTGCTTTGCTTTAAAGGGAAAACTCAGGTAAGTCTGACTTTAGTTGAACAGCATGAGGTAAGCCAAAAGTCTTAAATTTTGTTTAGAACAAATTATGAAAGTTCCTTCCAATTAAACTGAACTCATTAACCTGAAAACAAAAGCAAAGGGGATAAAATTTGAAGTTAGTTTATAGTAAGTAGCATTTGAAACTCTGAAAACTTAGTGTCCCCATAAAACCCACATGTGAAACATTTAGATGAGAGTGACTTCAGATAAGAAATGGTTTTTTTTTCCCTCCACTTAATTCAGTATAGAATGAAGAACCTTGATTTTCCATTGGTACAGGGCTTAAGGATCAGTAGGCATTACTGAATTTTTGTTGTTTCTTATTGTGAGGTATTTTATACTGAACAGTTTGCCCATGTCCTGAAATAAATAGATGGGAACCCCCTTCAGGAAGAAGGAGAAGGGCAGCACGAATTAGGGGGAGATTGAACTTCCTTTTCGGGATGTCAGTGTCTTATTGCATTGCAGGGGGCTGTAACTTCATTTGGAGCAGACCAGATTATACCTTACAGCTCTGGTGTGGCTACAAGGAGGGATCTCTGGCTGAGATTTACCAGCTAAGCTTCTATGGTAAGTTCAACTTTGAAATCTGTGCTTGATTCCCATATGTTCTTGTCTTTGATGTGGGGGAGGGGAGGAAATGAACAAATTCTAATGAAATGTTTTATAATAAGATAAATAAAATATGGAAAGAATTATTGTTGGGAATTCCTTATTGAAAGTGTTTAATGAGCTGCTTGGTTCTTTCTGGTTTAGATCCTAAATATTTTCAAAATAGCTTCTCCTTGTTTACTAGGTCTCTTTTTGGTTGATATTCTTGTTACTGCGTCTCTTCTACTTTCTCTGATAGCATATGGTCAGTAGATTTCATCATAGGGATGTCTTCTTTCAGGCAAATGTTGAGTTTGTGACATCCAAACAATTTTGGGCAACAGTTAGAAACGTCTGGTAAAAACAGGAGTGTGATGTTACTGCAAGAAAGGAAAAATACCAATAAAATAGGCTGATTTAGAAAGCTGAAGGTTCTTGTTAAGAGAAAAGGAAAGAGGAAGTTGGTGAGAAGCCAAATTTAAATGGACTGAGCACTAGAGTTCAAATATGATATTCTAATGATGAAGACAGGATAAGGCAGCTAATGGAAATTTACCGTGTGTATGTGTGTGTGTGTGTGTGTGTGTGTGTGTGTGTGTGTGTGTGTGTGTGTAAGACAAAAGGTAGAGAAGACTTGTTATTTTCTTATCTACATCCACATTAGCCTGAGGACGGGAACTCTGTTCCTAGCTCTGTACAATCTGCAAAGAATAGACAATCAAAAAAACTTACTGATCAAAAGACATTTCTTTTTGTAGCTGCTACAAAAAAAGATCATCAAACTAGGTGCTTTATGTGCTTTCTGTGAGACAGGTCTGAATAAGGTAATCAGAGCTCAGGCAGAGGCAGCTGGAACTTACTCAAAAAGTTGCAGCCGGAAGGTGAGCTCTGAGCAGATCATAGTGTTCCCTCAAATGCCCAACAAGGCAATCACACTCTTGGTTCAGCCACCAGGGGTCAGGACATTGTCTCCAAGAAAACTTTATTAAAGGACAGTTTTGGTGTCAAAGAAGAAAGAGCAGCGGATCTCAAAATTTTAGGATGAAAACTAGGACGAGTTCTGGAACTTCTAGTGACTATTGTTATTACTTCTAGTGATTCTGATTCCAGAAGTCAGCAGTTGGGGTTGGGAATATGTATCCCTGGGAATCTTTACTTTGTAAAAGAGGTAGGTGTTGGAGGACATCACTCTTGAGCAAGAATGTATAGAGTTTCTCTAGCTCGTTGATCTCATCAGAGGACTGTTGATTCAGAAGCCACCAGCCACCTGGTGCTGAGAGGGACTGAGCAGCCCGGATGAAGAGGCAGTGCCTGTGACGCCCAGACCTGGGTTCGAAGACCCCTGTGGCTTTTTTGCAAAGTGCTGTTCTTTCTGAAATTCACATTCTTCTTTTTTGAAAGAGACAACCTTGTCTACCTCATGGATTTAAAGAACAATACAAAGCACCTAGCAGAGTGACTGGCATATAATAAAGCAATTAGTAAACATTTCCTCTGTGGTGGGGAGAGAAAGCAATGTCAGTGATAATTCCTCTGGAGCCAGGAAAATAGTTTGCAGCAGATACAAGGCAGGATCAACCAGGAGACTAGTTCCTGGATCCTGAGGGTCCAGGGGCAGCGTCTGAAGATAGATCCCAGACCAGAAGATGAATAAACACGAGCTGGGGAGATGCAATTTCTCACCATTGTGAATGTTTCCCGAGAATAGTAATGAACAACACAGATGGCACAGTTAATTGGAATTATAATTGATCCCCAAATAGTATTTAAATCGATAGTTGAATGGATTTTCCTTGGGAAAAACATTATAAAAACGTCTGAAAGGGAACAAAGTGAAATGTATCAAATCCAGTGATTTGTTCTTCTTTGCCACCCACCCTACATCAAAGGAATAATGAATGAAGAGAGAAACAGTCAATGGGAGGAAGGAAACAGGAACCACAAATCAAATAGACTGGCATTAAATGAAATCGTTTTCTGGTAATTCATTGTGATGTCAGGTTGTACTGAACTGGCTGGCTGGCTTGCAGATAGCTTGCTGCCAGTTTCTCTCCCAAGATGACACTTGAAGAGAAGAGGAAATGGGACTGATTCCTTAGTTAGGTGCCTTTTTAAAAAAATACTTATTTATTTGGCTATACCAGGTCTTAGTTGCAGTATGAGAACTCTTAGTTGCAGTATGTGGGATCCAGTTCCCTGACCAGGGATCGAACCCCAGCCCCCTGAATTAGAAGCATGGAGTCTCAGCCACTGGACCACCAGGGAGTCCCAGTTAGGTGCCTTTCTTAAAAGACAAAGATGACATTCATCAACACTTGAATGTAAGCTATGGCTGAACCAGCCAACAAGTTAATAGATGAGGGATATGAACAGGAAAGGGTTAGGTAGGCTCAAAGTATCTGCAGGCAAGTCATTTAGCTTCTTTGGGCCTTACTCTCCTCTCTAAACTTCCCTTGGTGGCTCAGACAGTAAAGCATCTGCCTGCAATGCGGGAGACCTGAGTTCGATCCCTGGATTGGGAAGATCTCCTGGAGAAAGAAATGGCAACCCACTCCAGTACTCTTGCCTGGAAAATTCCATGGACCGAGGAGCCTGGTAGGCTACAGTCCATGGGGTCACAAAGAGTGGGAAACGGTGGGGCAACTTCACTTTCACTTTGTCCTCTCTAGATGTCCTTCTAGGCCTGATACATGATGATAAGGCGTAGATGGCGGGCCGAATCCCAACACTTCAAACACTTCATTTTATATTTCTCTCATCTGGAAAGCAGTCCCTAACTATAGTACCTAAGTTGTCGCCAGATGAGAGCTATTTTCAGGAATTTTGTTTACCCTGAACTATGACATTTTTTGGCAACCCACTCCAGTATTCTTGCCTAGTGAACCCTGTGGACGGAGGAGCCTGGTGGCTGCTGTCCATAGGGTTGTGCAGAGTTGAACACGACTGCAGCGACTTAGCATGCATGCATGCATTGGAGAAGGACATGGCGACCCACTCCAGTGTTCTTGTCTGGAGAATCCCAGGGACAGAGGAGCCTGGTGGGCTGCTGTCTATGGGGTAGCACAAAGTCAGACACGACTGAAGCTACTTAGCATCATCAGCAGCAGCATGAAATTTTTAGTGTTTTCTCCACACAAATTCAAATTTCAGCTTAAATATGTTTTTAACTAATGCTATTAGTTCTCTGGATAAACGACTGTGAAACTGACAACAATGATAAATAGTGAAGGAAACAGTGATAACAGAAGCCGTTATTTTTTTTGAATACCTATCAGCTGACAGGTATTATGGGCTTCCCTTGTGGCTTAGCTGGTAAAGAATCCACCTGCAATGTGAGAGACCTAGACTTCATCCCTGGGTTAGGAAGATCCCCTGGAGAAGGGAAAGGCTACCCACTCCAGTCATCACATTTCATCTTTCATCCTTATACTAGCCTTGTTAAGGTTAACGAGGTTAACCTTGTGACCATTCTCCAGGAAGATTATGAGAGGTCACAGAGACAGCAAACAGCACAGTCAGGATTTGAACCTAGGTCTTCCTAATTCCAAAACCCGTGTCTCTACTCCTTCTGTGCCATTATGCCAAGTCCCTTCAGCTGTGTCTGACTCTTTTGCGATCTTATGGACTGTAGCCCACCAGGCTCCTCTGTCCATGGGATTCTCCAGGCAAGAATACTGAAGTGGATTGCTTTGCCTTTCTCCAGGGGATCTTCCCAACCCAGGCACTGAACCTGACTCTCTTAAGTCTTCTGCACTGGCAGGCAGTTTCTTTACCACTAGCACCACCTGGGAAACCCTTCTACTCCTTTAATATACCTTACATCTGCTGTACAACTGCATTCATAATAATCCTGTATAGTTTCTCGTTAATTTGTTTCCTAATTTTTATTCATAAATATAATGCAAAGTATATTAGTGTCCTATTTGTTCACTTTCCACTTATGATCACTTTAATGGAGCACTTCTGTTCTTAATGGTAATATTATATTATTTTGTTTACTTTGAGTAATGAGTTTACTGAGAAGTCTGAACTGGCCTAGGGCATTAGCATGAAAGTAACAGTTTTTTTCTTCTCTAGTTACTTAAGCTTTGTCAAATCTCCCTTTTCTTTGAGCAGATACCATGATGGCTTGGTCAGTTTTCTTTTTCTGTAAAACAAAACCAAAACTGATTCTGTGCTGTAAAAACTGAATCTCATCCAGTTGAAAATGGTGCCCTCCAATATCACAGGACAGAAATAAGGTTTGGAGATCAGAAGGACAGGGCTGTGTTATGTCTCTGGGATACCATACCCTCTCCCATTTCTAGGCTACTACAGTTTCATGATATTTGGGGCAGGGAGGAAGGAGAAGAAAAGAGGACAAGTCTTTCACATTTAATAGTGTACCCGTAGTTATTCTGTGTAAGTTTTTGGCTCTTTTCCTGGTTAATGTTGCACTGGCCAGCTCTCTGGATAGTGGGCATCCATAGAAGGGTTTTCAGTGCACAGTCAGTGATACAGGAAATTCTGCCACAGGAAGGCCTGCGAGCCACTCAGCCTCCTGCTGCTGGGGTCTGCTCCTTCAGCAGCCAGCCCTCACGCATGGAATGTGGTAAGAGAGCACAAACCTGGCTACTTCCCCTGAGTTCACTTGGCGCATGGACACATGCTCCAGGACTGAGCCTTCTCTCTTCTCTACATCTTGATTTTTTTCCTTCTGTTCAAATAGGTACGGGGTGGGGGCGGGGTGAGTTAGCAAGGCCACCACCACCTATTACAGATGTCAAATCTCGAAATGAAATGGCAGCACTCCCTTACGATAGGCACTCCTCTCTGGTTTTAAGAATGGTTCTCTTGGCAGCTGCTACATTTGTTCAGTGGCGAGAGGTGTAGATAAAAAACTTAAGACGTCACTCCCTTCCCACCCTTACCAAGGCTGCCTCACAGCTTTGACGGTTTTCTGCTTCTCTGTTCCATTTCAGTCTTTCTTTTAGACTCAACTGGGGAAGGAGAGGGCACAGTATGAATGACAGTGGAGAGCATCAGAGTGTTTCACCTGTGCCTTAGTGCAGGAGACACCAGTTTGATTCCTGGGATAGGAAGATCCACTGGAGAAGGGATAGGTTACCCACTCCAGTATTCTTGGGCTTCCTTGGTGGCTCAGCTGGTAAAGAATCCACCTGCAATGCGGGGGACCTGGATTTGATACCTGGGTTGGGAAGATCCCCTGGAGAAGGGAATGGCTGCCCACTCCAGTATTCTAGCCTGGAGAATTCCATGGACTGGGGTCAGAAAGAGTTGGACATGACTAAGTGACTTTCACTTTCACTTTAGTTGAGCCTTGGAGGAGATGGTGGCTTCAGTTGTTAGTTATCCATCTTTTTTCTCTCATTATTGGGACTCTACAGGTCACATCATGGGTAGGAGGAAAATGCCCTCCATAGCCTGTTACATTGTGTACTCTTGGGGGGCAAAAGTTAATTGATATAAATTATATAACTTACCTGTGAAAGATATTGTCAAGAAAATGATATGGCTAGACATATTGGGAGAAGATACTTATAATAAAAGACATATCTGATAAAAGACAGCTATCCAAAAATATACAAAGAAACTTGAAACTCAATGATAAAAAAACCAAACTGATTAATAAATTACAAAAGATCCAAAATGGACACTTCTTCAAAGAAGATATACAGATAGCAGATAAACATTTATAAAGATGCCTAGCGTCATCTCATTACAGAATTGCAAACTGAAATGGCAGTAAGATACCAGTACACACCTATTTGAATGGTGAAAATATAAAACACTGACAATACTAAACGCTAGTCAAGATGGGGAGCAACAGAAACTCTTATTAATTGCTAGTGGGAATTAGAAATGATAGTCACTCTGGAAGACAGTTTGATAGTTTCTTATAAAACTGAACATATACTTACCATTGAATCAAGCAACTGCAATCCTTAGTATATAGCCAACTGAGCTGAAAAATTACATCCTCATTATTACCTGCACATGAATGTTTAAGCAGTTTTATTCATAACCGCACAAACTAGAAAGCAACCAAAATGTTCTTTAGTAGGTAAATAAACTGTGTATGCCCAGACCCATGGAGTATTATTCAGTACTAAAAAATGAGCTAGCTGTCAAGCATGAAAGAACATGGAAGAATCTTAAATATATAGTACTAAGTGAAAGGAGGCTACCTGAAAAGGCTACAAAATGATTCCAGATTTCAGCTATATGATATCCAGGAAAAGGCAAAACTTAGAGACAGTGAAAAGACCACTGATTGCTAGGGAGTGGGGATACAGAGAGATGAGCCAGTGGAGAACAAAGGATTTTAAAGCAGTGAGATTTGTCTCTATGATACTACAATAGTGGATACATGTCATTAGGTACTTACCCAAACCCACAGAATGTACGACACACAAAGTGAACCCTAAAATGAACCCTGGACTTTGGGTGATAATAATACATTAGTGTAGGTTCATTAGTGGCAACAAATCCCCTGGAGTGGAGTGTTGATGGTGGGGGTGGCTGTGCGTGTATGAGGACAAGGGGCATATGCAAACTCTGTACTTTCTGTTCCATTTTTCTGTGATCCTAAACTACTCTAAAAGATAGTCTACTTAAAGTTAATTTATATTGAAATATCATTATATTATTATAAACAGTCAAAATAGAGAAATCTGGTTTCTAAATAGATAATAGATTTTCCACTTTTGTATGGGACTGAATGATGTTTTATGACTCCCCTTTGACAGTGAATGTCTACCAAATGATAGCTGCACTGTCTTCTGCAACCTCTGTATTTTTATATATAGTACTAAGTGAAAGGAGGCTACCTGAAAAGGCTACAAAATGATTCCAGATTTCAGCTATATGATATCCAGGAAAAGGCAAAACTTAGAGACAGTGAAAAGACCACTGATTGCTAGGGAGTGGGGATACAGAGAGATGAGCCAGTGGAGAACAAAGGATTTTAAAGCAGTGAGATTTGTCTCTATGATACTACAATAGTGGATACATGTCATTAGGTACTTACCCAAACCCACAGAATGTACGACACACAAAGTGAACCCTAAAATGAACCCTGGACTTTGGGTGATAATAATACATTAGTGTAGGTTCATTAGTGGCAACAAATCCCCTGGAGTGGAGTGTTGATGGTGGGGGTGGCTGTGCGTGTATGAGGACAAGGGGCATATGCAAACTCTGTACTTTCTGTTCCATTTTTCTGTGATCCTAAACTACTCTAAAAGATAGTCTACTTAAAGTTAATTTATATTGAAATATCATTATATTATTATAAACAGTCAAAATAGAGAAATCTGGTTTCTAAATAGATAATAGATTTTCCACTTTTGTATGGGACTGAATGATGTTTTATGACTCCCCTTTGACAGTGAATGTCTACCAAATGATAGCTGCACTGTCTTCTGCAACCTCTGTATTTTATAATCACTGATACTGATCCTGAGATGACTAGGCCGCAGCACAGGTGGGTAAGTAGAGACACCTCTTCCTGGAAGCTGTCTCTTTGATAGTACAGTCAGCTCAAGGCCACAGAAAACTCTGCATCACAGTTACTGTTCTGAATGATGTAAGTCTACTGTGACTCATTATTACCTGAAAAAACCAAGCACTCCCCAAAAGCTGGGATCTGTTTTCCTAGAACATTCTTTTGTGTTCACAATTTTTGTTGGTCTTTAAACCAGGTTAAAAGAAGCAGAGAAAGATAAAATTGAAGCTGGTAAATTCACTGTAGGATGGTTCTGAGAAATGTAGCCCCTTGGGCAAAGCTTGCATTTGCTTATTATGTTACTCCTTCACGTTTAGCTGTAGATGCCCATTCTTTGTGTGCCTTGGTCTCTCAAACCACCTTCTATCAAAATAAGAGGTTTTACCCAACTAATAGAGAGTCAGTATTTGAAAAATTCCTAGCTAAGTATTAAGAACATGTATTTTGGGTGGCAGGTGTTAAGTGACCTAAAATTGTGCATTATCTGAAAAATGTTCTTATAATGGACATACATTTTTTTATTATCAGAAAATTAAAAGAAATCTATTTTCATTTGAAAATAAAGATTATTTTTAAAAAAATGATAAAAGAGGTATGAAAATTTTAAAAGATCAGGGTTGCAAAAAAGATTTGCCTTGCTAACACAGAATGAGAACAGTAATAGCCAACACTCTGTGGTGCTTTCTATGTGCCAAACATTGTTTTAAGTTCTTTATTTTATTAATCAATGTTCTGTTCATGACAGTGTCATGATGGGAGTAATACTGATATGCCTATTTTACAGGTAAGGAAACTGAGTTATAGAGGCCATAACTAGTCTACTGCTAGATAACTAGTAAGGGGTAGAGTTGAAATCTGAGAACAAGAACCAGTGTTAGCTAAACATCAGAGCTATTAATTTAATAAAAATAAACAGGATAGAATAACAGAAAAGCTTAATAGGATAAATTAAGTACCATAAATCAGTGAGACAGGGGATGGGTAATTTAAAATGCTATTTTGGGGAAATAGAGTATTTAGATAAAAAAAAAATTCAGTTTAGTGAGTAACCCATAAACATAACCACTTTATTCCAAATAGATTAAAAAGCTAAGTGTAAATAGTTAAGCCAAAATAATTTGGAAGAAAGATATTCGAATATTTATCTTATCATTAGATGGAAAAATATTTTCTAAATTTAAAAGCAATTAAGGAAATGACAGAGGAAATGATTGCTCAATAAAAAATTAAAAGAATTTTCTGTATGTTATAAGCCAAATGAAAAGACAAACAGCTATTAACACATTACGGAAATTGTGATTTTTCATACATATCTATGAGCAAATCACAAAAGAGGAAACAGAATGATTAATAAAATATGAAAAATCCTAACCTTCTCTTGTATTAAAAGAAGGACAAATTTTCAAAAATTCAAATTGAAACAAAAATTTGGTAGCAGTTTTCACAGAGCACCTTTTAGCAAAGATTTTTAACTGATCATAATCAAGTTTGTCAGGAATTCTGCAGGAGGGATGAACGATTCAGTGTGCAAGTTTTCTACCATTAATTTAGCAATATCCATCAAGAGCCTGGGCTTCCCTCATAGCTCAGTTGGTAAAGAATCTTCCTGCAATGCCAGAGACCTGGGTTTGATTCCTGGGTCAGGAAGATCCCCTGGAGAAGGAAATGGCAATCTACTCCAGTATTCTTGCCTGGAAAATCCCATGGACAGAGGAACCTGGTGGGCTACAGTCCATGGGGTCGCAAGAGTTGGACACAACTTAGAGACTAAACCACCACTATCAAGAGCCTTAAAACCAGCCATATTTTTCAAACCAGTATTTTGTCATATAAAGATTTTGTTCTACAAAAATGACTGTGTGGCCAAAGATTTATGTTCACATTTTATAGCAATCATTATTTCTAATAGTGAATTATTAGAAATAATGTTTAATAAAATTGAATTAATTAGTAATAAGTGGAAACTGTAGTATAGCTGGAGAAGGAAATGGCAACCCACTCCACTATTCTTGCCTGGAAAATCCCAAGGATGGAGGAGCCTGGTGGGCTGCCATCTGAGGGGTCGCACAGAGTCAGGCAAGACTGAAACGACTTAGCAGCAGCAGCAGTGGTATAGGATGAACCATCACACCAAATTAAGATCATGTTGTGAGTAGTTATTATGAGGAAAGAAAGCAGTTATTAGATAGTGCTCTAAGTGTAATAAAAGTGGATATATATATAATTATTTATGCATAACTGTTTAATCTAGTTAAAATTAATAACAATAAAAAGGACTAGAAAAGTCATGACAAATGTGCACAGTGATGATTGGTGGTGGGATGGATTTTTCTGTTTTACAAACTGCCTAAAACAGACATAATAATGGGGAAAATTATTTTAAATAAGAAAAAAGACAGAAATACGGGGTACAATACAGGGACAAAGAAAAAAGGTAGATGGTTGAAAATGGTGAAAGGCACATAAATATGATCTCAAATCTGAGACTGTGGCAGAGCTGGAATGGAGTGTAGTGAAAATAAAGACACTGGAACAATTAGTGCTTTTGGCTAACACTTTCAGAGCATTTGGAGAAGGCAATGGCAACCCCCTCCCGTAGAGCAACTGCAAGGACTGACCTGGGCTTCTCACTCGGCCACTGGGAAGCAAACCTATCCCTTGGGATATGTTGATGAAAGTGTTTTTCTAAAACAAACCAGGTTTCTGCCCAAACTCATGTTTTTACAGATGCCACATAGATTTTCAGTTACCTTTAAAATGTCTAGTTAAGGTGTTTTCAAAGAAATGAATGCTGGAATTCAGTCTCTAGCATTTTCTCTATATTTTGTTTAAGTGCATGAACATGCTTTCCAAGTCGTTGCTATATTATAAATTTTGAGAGTTTAGGAAGCAGCAGTAAATGTAGACATAATTTGTCTATTAACTGTTGCTTTAACTTCTCTATAGTTTAAAAACAGGAGTTTCCAATTTTTCCTACCTTCACTTCAATTGGCCTTGTCTTAGAGGTGTATGAAGGCCTATTTCCTCAAACGCTTTTCTCCCCTGAAGTTGGATGTGCTAATCTCCTGGCTGTAGGCTTGGTTCCATAGCCAGTAGAATTTATTTCCCTGAATTTTCAGTTCTCAACTGGACCTCTTAGCTATAATCAAACCCTTCCAAAGACAGGCCCTTATGTGCTTGCTCTCAGCATGCTGGATCCCTGAGCCACACACTCAAGTCTATAGGTTCAGCTTCTGAATCACATTATTCTGGGAGTCCCATTCCCATCTTCCCTTGCACTAGCCTGTCCACCACCACCTAATCCCATCTTCCAACAGTGAGTGACCACTTAGGTAGGCGTGACAGAAAAGAATCCTATTTTTCTTAATACCTTTTCAGAAGATATCAGTGGTTTTTAGTTAAACTATGAACATAATTATTCATGTCTGAAGATCTTGAATAAAGTGTACTTAAAGCTGTATTTTTCCATTGAGTCATCACTGAACTCTATTATGTAGAGAGGAGCATTTTCCTTATCCTCAGACTCAGTAAGATTCCACAGGGTTCTCCATCAGCCCAGGATGTGACATTCTGGTTGTTGAATCTCCAAAGAGTGATGTCACTGAGCCCCTTGGCATTAGTCATTGTAGCATATGCGTTGTTTTGATGCTTTGCTCTGCTGAGCCAAGGCGATGCCTGTGAATTCATACTCTTCAGCGCTCACTTTCTTTCATTTCCCATCTCCTCTTTCTCTCTGAAGGCAGTTTTGCCTGTCACCAAATACTGTACCCCAAATGCCAATTTTTTAAATGCAAGTGGTGTTGTGCCCATTTACAGGAACCTTTCATCACTTGAGCCAGTTCACCTTTCACTGGGTACGCACCTACTGGTAGGACAGCTGTTGATTTTGGCTGCTGCTTTGTAAATATAAAAGTCACAACCAGAATTGTAAATTTTAACTTGGAACATCTATAGGTGGGCTCAAATGCATCCGGAGTCACCAAGTTTCTTTAAAAGTATGCAGCTGTATCAGCCTGCAGTTCTACTCCATGTCACAAGTCCCTCTGCTCTTCTGGGAATTTCTGTTGCTCTTAATCTCTGATATAAACCCTTCCACTGTTGCATCACAGTTAATCATTCTTTTAGCAGATATAGAGAGAGCACCAACCATTGCCAGGCACTTAGCTGTGTGACAGAGATACAAGTGAAGAAAAGGAAAGTGACCTTGCCTGAGAGAGCTTAAATCTTTCAGAAATTCTGTAAGAGAGAGCTGGTTACAGGATGTTGTGTTAAGAAAAATCCCATGTACTGCGGCAGAACCCAGTGCCTAAGACAGACACTCAGATGGGTCCTTGGAGAGGGTGATCGTGGAAAGTGTCCTGGAGGAGCCAGCTAAAACCTGAAGGAGTGAGGCTGTGTGGGTCTGATGCTTCCAAGTCCCTCCTCATGGGAGACACACGCGTGAAGCATGTGACACAAACATACCCCGGGACTCCAGAAGCACCAGAATGACAGAGTAGTCAGTCATCCAAACCAAGCCTGGCCAGACTCTGACAAGAGATGGGAAAGTGGGAATCATTGTTTTTCGTGGTGCTATGGTTTTTTAAAACTCTGGGGTGTTTTCTCAGTGCTTCTTAACACATGTTACAAAGAAATTACGTAAGCAGTGATACTGTGAACAGAAATCCTGAATGTGCCTTTCTGGATTGAAGGGTTCTTCTGGTGTCTGACTGCAGATCCACCTTGCCTGGAGGTTTGTTCGAATCTCATCAAGTGACCTCCTAGAATGGACCCTCCGTGTGAATAGCCTGACTGGAGAAGATGATGCAGCCAAAGTTGAAGTGATGTGGTCATTTTCCCAGGATGCTTTCGTAGATTCTTCCTTGTTCTGCTTAGAAGCGGACTTCACTGATTCAAATTTCTTATCCCTGGCATGATGGCTCTTGAACATGCTGAGCCTACAATGTCCTTGGTCTTAATTTCTCCCTTCTCATCATTCTTTCAGTAGTATTCCAGTGTCTTTACTAATGTCATTACTACTACTTTATGACTACGACTGCCTTATGACTATTGCAACAACTGCTATGACCATTCTACTATTACCAGTTTTCCTTCTCCTCTTACCACTACTACTAAGACTTTTTGAAATTTTCATTTTATATTGGAGTATAATTGATTCACAATGTTGTGTTAGTTTTATCTGCACAGTAAAGTGATTTAGTTATACATACTCATGTATCTAATCTTCAGATTCTTTTCCCATTATAGGTTATTAGAGAGTATTGAGTAGAGTTCCCTGTGCTATCCAATAGGTCTTTGTGGATCATCTGTTTACATATTCAGTTCACTTCAGTTCAGTTGCTCAGTCGTGTCCGACTCTTTTCGACCCCATGAATTGCAGCACGCCAGGCCTCCCTGTCCATCACCATCTCCCGGAGTTCACTCAGACTCACGTTCATTGAGTCTGTGATGCCATCCAGCCATCTCATCCTCTGTCGTCCCCTTCTCCTCCTGCCCCCAATCCTTCCCAGCATCAGAGTCTTTTCCAATGAGTCAGCTCTTCGCACGAGATGGCCAAAGTACCGGAGTTTCAGCTTTAGCACCATTCCTTCCAAAGAAATCCCAGGGTTGATCTCCTTCAGAATGGACTGGTTGTATCTCCTTGCAATCCAAGGGACTTTCAAGAGTCTTCTCCAACACCACAGTTCAAAAGCATCAATTCTTCGGCATTCAGCCTTCTTCACAGTCCAATTCTCACATCCATACATGACCACTGGAAAAACCATAGCCTTGACTAGACGGACCTTAGTCGGCAAAGTAATGCAGCACGCCAGGCCTCCCTGTCCATCACCATCTCCCGGAGTTCACTCAGACTCACGTTCATTGAGTCTGTGATGCCATCCAGCCATCTCATCCTCTGTCGTCCCCTTCTCCTCCTGCCCCCAATCCTTCCCAGCATCAGAGTCTTTTCCAATGAGTCAGCTCTTCGCACGAGATGGCCAAAGTACTGGAGTTTCAGCTTTAGCACCATTCCTTCCAAAGAAATCCCAGGGTTGATCTCCTTCAGAATGGACTGGTTGGATCTCCTTGCAGTCCAAGGGACTTTCAAGAGTCTTCTCCAACACCACAGTTCAAAAGCATCAATTCTTCGGCATTCAGCCTTCTTCACAGTCCAATTCTCACATCCATACATGACCACTGGAAAAACCATAGCCTTGACTAGACGGACCTTAGTCGGCAAAGTAACGTCTCTGCTTTTCCATATACTATCTAGGTTGGTCATAACTTTCCTTTCAAGGGGTAAGCGTCTTTTAATTTCATGTTTCCATATAGTAGTGTGCACATGCCAATCCCTTTCCTCACCTTTCCCCTTTGGCAATCACAAGTCTGTGTCCTCTGTCTGTGAGTCTGCTTCTATTTTGTAAACTAAAAACCTGTTTCATTATTTTAGATTCCATTTACGAGTGGTATTATATGATACTTGTCTTTCTCTGTGTAACTTACTTCACTTAGTATGATAATGGCTAGGTTCATGTTGCTGCAAATGGCATTATTTCATTCTTTTTTATGGCGGAGTAATATTCTATTGTGTTATATATACCACATCATTTTTATCCATTTCTCTGTTGATGGACATTTATGTTGCTTCCATGTCTTCCCTGTCATAAATAATGCTGCAATGAGCATGGAAGTGTATATATCTTTTTGAATTACTATCTTCTCCTGAATATGCCCAGTAGGTAGATTGCTGGATCAAATGATAGCTCTGTTTTTGGGTTATTATTATTTTTTTAAAGAATCTCAATACTGTTCTCCATAGTATTAAGCCATTTTAAATTTTGAGTTACTATATTCCAAGCTCTGCCCTAGGCATTTTTTTTATCTCTCAGTACAACCCTGCAAAACAAATATATTATCTTCATTTTGCAAGTGAGGTTACTGAGGTTCAGAGAATTTAAGAAACTTTGGTTTACTGAATATTATCCTCAGGTTATGGAACAACTTTAAAATAATATACGATATTTAACAGTAAATGGTGCTCCATTCACAATTTACTTGATCCTGAAAGCCTATGCATCCCAGCAGTGCTTCCTGCTATGGGACTCTCTGGCAGCAACACGACCAAATAGCCTGGTAGACTTTGGGGACTGTACGTTTATCACAGGTTTCAATGTGTGTTAATCTCAGGCTGTTATAAAAACACCATTGACTGGATGATTTAAACAACAGATCTCTATTTCTCACACTTCCGGAGTCTGAGAAGTCTAAGATCACAGGGCTGGCATGGTCAGATTCTGCCAGGAGTCAGCTTCCTTTTTGTTGTGTCCTCATGTGGTGGAGAGAGCACAGAGAGAGGCGAGCTCTCTTGTCTTTTTCTTATAAGGGCACTAATCCTGTCATTAGAGCTCCACTCCTAAGACCTAATTACCTTTTGAAGGCCTCATCTCCAAATACTATCACATTGGGCATGAGGGCTGCAAGATATGAATTTGGGGCATGCATGTGCATGCTCAGTTGCTTCAGCTGTGTCTGACTTTTTGGGACCCTGGACTATAGCCCACCAGGCTTCTCTGTCCATGAGATTCTCTGGGAAAGAATACTGGAGTTGGTTGCCGTGCCTTCCTTCAGGAGATCTTCCTGACCCAGTGGTCGAACCTGCATTGGCAGGTGAGTTCTTTATTGCTACCACCACCGGGGAGCCCATGAATTTGTTGGGGGTGGGGTGGTGGGGGACATAAATATGCAGTGCAGAACACAAGACAAACAAAGGGGCTTCTGAATGAGGGCAGGCAGGCCCCAGTGATGGAGAAACACTGTCAGAGTCATCAGCAATCAGTGGGGAGGCCTGAATACTCCATCCTTAGGCACCAACTTTCTGTTTTGTTTTTTTTGTGTGTGTTTGTTCATACTATCTGCTTAGTGATGTTGTTATGGGCTTGGCCATGTTAATTCTTGGTCATAAAAAATGATCTGAAGTATTTTAGTTGAAACCACTGCACGTGGGGACAGGAAGACTAGTGCTTGGATTATCAGATTAAAACTATATCAGCACTTGTTATGTAATGTGAAAATATATTGATGCCTTGGCATGCTAGAAAGTTTTTCAGTAAAATCATTATTTATAAGAATATTTTTTACTTATTGTAAGAGTCCATAAAATAAGGGAGAATACAAAAACAAATTTAAATTTTTACTCTGTTCTAGATAAGGGGCTTGTGAGCATGTATATCCTTCAGCTTTAGATGTATTTTTAAAAAGCATAGAAATACCTTATTTTGAAGGGATGAAGTTAGAGCAGGTGTCAGATTGATTCTAATCAGATCATTGAAGAGGCACTTCTAGTGATGGAGTAAGAGATATGACCTGGAAGGCTAAGAATAGAAGGTGTATTAACTGTAGGTCATGGGTTAGTGGGGCTCTATTTCTTGTTTGGAAGTACTGTCTACCTCAATAGACTTTTTTTTTTTTACCTCCAGCTTTGCTGAGGTATAATTGACAAAACTGTAAGATATTTAAAGTGTACAGTATGATGATTTAATGTATGTATACATCATGAAAGGGTCACCCACATTGAGTTAGTTAACCTATCCATCATATCACAAATTTACCATATATATATATATTTTTTGGTGAGAACATTTAAATTCTATAATTATACAAATTTCAGTTATACAATACAGTGTTATCAGCTATCATATGTTATACATTAGATTCTCAAACCTTGTTTGTCTTATAATGAGTAGCCTTCCTATTGAAACAACACGAGTGCTAAAGGCTTGCAATAGAAGAACACTTAGAAGGGAATCAATGCCCATTGTTATTTTAACGTGACTTTCCACTTTTTCAGAATATTGCCATAGGCAGAGACATGAAATGGAGGGGGAAATGGCCTGGAAAAGGGCTGACTGTTGTATCACATAAATCCTTTATACTTTTTTTTTTTTTTTGCTGGTTGCTAGGAAACAACTTTCAGAAGTCCCAGCTAAATGTTGTCACAATCTTTGTATGTACATTTTTCCCTTTAAATAAACTTCACACAGAGCTAATTAGGGCTACTTCATACCCATATTCCATTCCACTGGATGTATCAACAAGAGTTTGGAACATGCAGTTTGTCTGGTCTATTCTCCATGTTCATTACAATTCACGTATATACATTTGTCCTTATTCACTGCACAGTGGTGGAATCAGCCAAATTTTGTTAGTCAATCTCTTGGCTTGTTTGATCTCATCCCTGTTAATACTAAAAGGGATTTAAAGTGGCTAAATTTTATTAAAATGCAATCAATTGACTCTTGATAAACTTTAGCATCATTTCTCTTTTCTTTGGAAAGTTTTTACTCTTCTTTTTTTTGGTTTAATTCATTGTGAGTATAGAGAGTTTTCTTACAGTTGAGAAGTTAGAATCATCTCTAAGTTAAAGAAACAAAAATGGAGATAAAAAAATTTCCTGAAATGCCAGAAATTTGCAAGAGGTGAAACACCTAGTTTATTAAAAAAAAAAAATTAAGTCCAGCCATCTTTAAGGAGCTGAAATAATATTTTATCTGTTTCTAAGGTGCTTGGGTAAGTGAAACCAAACAGGAAGAAATAGAGATTCTCCAGTCAGAGAGGAACTGCTTATTACTCATTTGACTTAGCAAGCAGAGTGATGATGCCATTACCCTGAAATCTACAAAACTTTAGACAACTCATTGTCAATTATGAAATACTATGGTTGTGCTCTCACACTACATAATCTCATGGACAACTTCATCTTCTCCATTTCCTTTAGAGCTAGGTTATATTTTCATAAAATTTTTGGAACATAGTATGTCTTGGGGAAGAAGAAGATAACTTACAACACTCCATCTTTTGAGTGACCTGTTACTGCTGCTACTGCTAAGTTACGTCAGTCATGTCCGACTCTGTGTGACCCCATAGACGGCAGCCCATCAGGCTCCCGTCCCTGGGATTCTCCAGGCAAGAACACTGGAGTGGGTTGCCATTGCCTTCTCCGTTTGGGTGATCTACTCCATCCTATATAATTTAAATGGAAAAATTATATATGAGAACAAATGGAAGGATTGGTGTTGCTTTGACATAGCTGAGATAATATAGATTTCTCCAAACACAAGGAGAAGCTAAACGTTAGATGCAAAATTATCGTAAACTACCTAATCTCCTTGATCTCCTATGGCCGGCAGTCATCTGTAACATGCAGACAACTCATCATCCTCAGTGAAAACTCTGAAGGGGAAGCAGAATGGGGAAGTGGGTGGAAAAATTTTAATTTAGTGGTCTTTTAACATTTTGGAAAATGTAAGTCAATGTGGCATTTGCAGAAGTTCTCAAATTGTTATCAAAGCCATCATATATTCTATCTTGCAATTACACCTAAAAATGCTGGTTCCTTTATATCCTTTAAGGAGGAAGGAGCTTGTCTGTCCTCCTAAAGCAACTGTCTGATTCTGTGTCTACATGCTGTGCCAGTTCTCAGCCACTCAGTGTAGCTTAGATATTTGTTTTATTTTTTAATTGGAAGATAATTGCTTTACAATGTTGTGTTGGTTTTTGCTGTACAGCAATGTGAATCAGTCATAACTATATATACATCCTCTCCTTCTTGAGTCTTCCTTCCTCCTCCCATTTCATTACTCCAGGTCATCACAAAGGGCCCTAGGTTATATAGAAGCTTCCCACTAGCTATCTATTTTAAACATGCATAGTGTATATATGTCAATGCTACTTTCTCAATTCATTCTACCATCTCCTTCCCTGCTGTATTCATAAGTCGATTCTCTATGTCTGTGAATCCATTCCTTCCCTGCAAATAGGTTCATCAGTACTATTTTTCTAGATTCCATATGTAAGTGTTAATATTTGAGAATAGCTTCAGTTCAGTTCAATCGCTCAGTCATGTTCGACTCTTTGAGACCTCATGGACTGCAGCACTTCAGGCTTAGCCGTCCTTCACCAACCCCCAGAGATTGCTCAGACTCATGTCCATCGAGTCGGTGATGCCATACAACTGTCTCATCCTCTATTGTCCTCTTCTCCTCCAGCCTTCGATCTTTCCCAGTCTTTTCTAATGAGTCAGTTCTTCACACCAGGTGGCCAAAGTATTGGAGTTTCAGCTTCTGCATCTGTCCTTCCAGTGAATATTCAGGACTGATCTCCTTTAGGACTGACAGGTTTGAACTCCTTGCAGTCCAAGGGACTCTCAAGAGTTTTTTTCCAACACCACAGCTCAAAAAATCAGTTCTTCGGGGCTCAGCTTTCTTTATAGTCCAACTCTCACATCCATACATAACTATTGGAAAAATCATAGCTTTGACTATATAGACCTTTGTCAGCAAAATAAGTCTCTACTTTTTAATACACTTTCTACATTTGTCATAGCTTTTCTTCCAAGGAGAAAGTGTCTTTTAGTTTCGGGCTGCAGTCACCATCTGCAGTGATTTTGGAGCCCAAGAAAATAAAGTCTCTCATCATTTCCATTATTTCCCCATTTTTTTTTTTTTTTGCCATGAAATGATGGACCAGATGCCATGATCTTCGTTTTTTGAATATTGAGTTTTAAGCCAGCTTTTTTACTCTCCTCTTTCACTTTCACCTAAAGACTCTTTAGTTCCTCTTTGCTTTCTGCCATAAGGGTGGTGTCATCTGCGTATCTGACGTTTTTGGTGTTTCTCCCAGCAGTCCTGATTCCAGCTTGTGCTTTATCCAGCTTGGCATTTCGCATGATGTACTCTTCATTTAAATAAATTAAGCAGGGTGACAACATACAGCCTTGATGTACTCCTTTCACAACTTGGAACCATTCCATTGTTCCATGTCCGGTTCTAACTGTTGCTTTCTGACCTGCATACATATTTCTCAGGAGGCAGGTCAGGTGGTCTGGTATTCCCATCTTTTGAAAAATTTTCCACTTTTTGTTGTGATCCACACAGTCAAAGACTTTAGTGTAGTCAGAGAAGCAGAAGTAGGTGTTTTTCTGGAACTCTTGATTTTAAAGGATCCAACAGATGTTGGCAATTTGATCTCTGGTTCCTCTGCCTTTGCTGAATCCAGCATGAATATCTGGAAGTTCTTGGTTCACGTATTATTGAAGCCTGTCTTGGAGAATTTTAAGCATTACTTTACTAGTGTGTGAGATGAATGCAATTGTGTGGTAGTTTGAACATCATTTGGCATTGCGTTCTTTGGGATTGGAATAAAAACTGACCTTTTCCAGTCCTGTGGCCACTGCTGAGATTTCCAAATTTGCTGACATATTGAGTGCAGCACTTTCACAGCATCATCTTTTAGGATTTGAAGTGACTCAATTGGAATTCCACCACCACCACTAGCTTTGTTTATAGACATGCTTCCTAAAGCCCACCTGGCTTTGCAGTCCAGGATGTCTGGCTCTAGGTGAATGATCACATCATCATGGTTATCTGGGTCATTAAGATTTTTTGTATAGTTCTGTGTATTCTTGCCAACTCTTTTTAATATCTTCAGTTAGGTCCATACTGTTTCTGTCCTTATTGTACCCATCTTTGCAAGAAATGTTCCCTTGGTGTCTCTAATTTTCTTGAAGAGATCTCTAGTCTTTCCCATTCTTTCATTTTCTTCTATTTCTTTGTATTGATCACTTAGGAAGGCTTACTTATCTCTCCTTCCTATTCTTTGAAACTCTGTGTTCAGATGGGTATATCCTTCCTTTTCTCCTTTGCTTTTCAGTCAGTTCAGTTCAGTCACTCAGTCATGTCCGACTCTTTGCAACCCCATGAATCACAGCACACCAGGCCTCCCTGTCCATCACCATCTCCTGGAGTTCACTCAAACTTATGTCCATAGAGTTAGTGATGCCATCCG
Source organism: Madoqua kirkii (assembly GCA_006408675.1). Lineage (NCBI taxonomy): Eukaryota > Metazoa > Chordata > Mammalia > Artiodactyla > Bovidae > Madoqua > Madoqua kirkii. Next base: position 83,934 of record SJYC01144471.1, on the reverse strand, counting down.
GCCATCTCATCCTCTGTCGTTCCCTTCTCCTCCTGCCTTCAACCCTTCCCAGCATCAGTCTTTTCCAATGAATCAACTCTTCGCATGAGGTGGCCAGAGTACTGGAGTTTCAGCTTTAGCATCATTTTTTCCAAAGAAATCCCAGGACTGATCTCCTTCAGAATGGACTGGTTGGATCTCCTTGCAGTCCAAGGGACTCTCAAGGGTCTTCTCCAACACCACAGTTCAAAAGCATCAATTCTTTGGCACTCAGCTTTCTTCACAGTCCAACTCTCACATCCATACGTGACCACTGGAAACACCATAGCCTTGACTAGACGGACCTTAGTCGGCAAAGTAATGTCTCTGCTTTTCAATATGTTATCTAGGTTGGTCATAACTTTCCTTTCAAGGAATAAGTGTCTTTTAATTTCATGGCTGCAGTCACCATCTGCAGTGAGTTTGGAGCCCCCCAAAATAAAGTGTGATACTGTTTCCACTGTTTCCTCATCTATTTCCCATGAAGTGATGGGACCAGAGGCCGTGATCTTTGTTTTCTGAATGCTAAGCTTTAGGCCAACTTTTTCACTCTCCTCTTTCACTTTCATCAAGAGGCTTTTTAGTTCCTCTCCTCTTCACTTTCTGCCATAAGGGTGGTGTCATCTGCATACCTGAGGTTATTGATATTTCTCCCGGCAATCTTGATTCCAGCTTGTGCTTCTTCCAGCCCAGCGTTTCTCATGATGTACTCTGCATATAAGTTAAATAAGCAGGGTGACAATATACAGCTTTGATGTACTCCTTTTCCTATTTGGAACCAGTCTGTTGTTCCGTGTCCAGGTTTTAGCTTCTCTTATTTCCTCAGCTATTTGTAAGGTCTCTTCATACAACCATTTTGCCTCTTTTTGCATTTTTTCTTCTTGGGGATGATTTTGATCACCACCTCCTATACAATGTTACAAACGTCTGTCCGTGGTTCTTCAGGCACTCTATCAGATCTAGTCCCATGAATCTATTTGTCACTTCCACTGTATAATCATAAAGGATTTGTTTTAGGTCATACCTGAATGGTCTAGTGGTTTTCCCTACTTGCTTCATTTAAGTCTGAATTTGGCAATAAGGAGTTTATCATCTGAGCCACAGTCAGCTCCTGGTCTTATTTTTGCTGGTTGTGCAGAGCTTCTATATAGATATTTTTATTATGTTTATTGAGTGCTTGGTATTGTGTCAGGAACTTCTATAGCACTTCGATTCTCACAAATACTGTAGGAGGTTGCTAGTCTATTTGTATAGATGTCAAAACTGAGGCACACACAGAAAGAAAATTCAGTGATTCCCAGCTGCCTGGTTGCATCCTGTCCTCATGGGGTCTGTAGTACAGTTCTCATAGGGTACTCAGCATCACTTGTTTAGCTCTTTATTTTGTTTGTATTTTAGGAATTAAACTATTTTTGATGCTACAGAAGTAAGTGCATGTATAATGTAAGGACTAAAACACACAAAGAGGTGGGCAAACACAAAGACTTCCATTCCTTACCCCTAAGCAGTACTTTACAGTGGTAACTAATATTATTAATTTTTTAATGTATTTCAGAATTGTCTATGCATAAATCAGGATATACACACATGTATAAAAATATTCCTTTTAGCTTACGGATCTCTTAAGATACTTGTGTCATTAATGGATGTATTATAGGTATTTGTGAACATGCTTCCCCACTGGCTCAGCAGGTAAAGAATCCACCTGCAATGCAGGAGACACAGGTGATGGAGGTTCATTCCCTGGGTCAAGAAGATCCCCTGTAGGAGGACATGGCAACCTGCACCAGTACTCTTGCCTGGAGAATCCCATGGACAGAGGAGCCTGGCAGGCTACAGTCCATGGGGTCCCAAAGAGTAGACATGCCTGAGAGACTGAGCACACCACCTGCTGTGAGGCTGATAGAGACCCTGGCGGCAGGGTGGCCACTGTTTATTTCCCTGAATTGACTATAATGTCTCTGAGATTATGCTGTATGCGCTGTCCTGGTTATCTATTGTTAAGTAACAAATAATCCCAAGATTTAGTGGCTTAAATTAGGACAACATTTGTTTTGCTCATAGAGCTTCCTTTCAGGCAGAGCTCAGTGGGAAGATCTCATCTTTGCTGTAAGATCAGCTGGGGTGGCTGAGAGCCTGGGGACTAGAATTACCTGGAGTCCCAGTTGTTCACAGGTGCCGTGTTTGGTGCTGGCTCTCTATGGGACTTTGGATGAGATGGTGGCTGAGTCTCCTGTACATACTTTTCCCTCTAGCCACTTGGCTTCCTCAGATTGTGGTGGCTGGGCTTTAAGCCTACTGAGAGGACCATGCAGAAGCTGTATCTTCTTTTATAACTTACTCTTGGGTCACATAACATCTGTTCTGCAGTAGCAATAGACTTACCCAGACTCAAGGGGAAAAAACGTGTATCTTGAGTAGTATTCCATTGTATATATGTGCCATATCTTCTTAATGCATTCATATGTCTTTGGGCATTTATTATTCAGCTGTAAAAAGGAATTATATTGGTCCCTTTTGTAGAGATGTGGATGGACTTAAGTTTGTCATACAGAGTGAAGTCAGAAAGAGAAAAACATATATTGTATATTAACACATACATGTTCAATCTAGAAAAATGGTGCAGATTGATTTTCAGGGCAGGAATATGGATGCAGATGAAGAGAATGGACATGTGGATCCAGGACCTGGGGGAAGGGGTGCGATGAGTTGGGAAACTGGGACCAACATTTGTGCCCTGCTGAGTGTAAAACAGATAGCTGATGGGAACCTGCTGTATAGATCAGGGAGCTCAGTTCATTGCTTTGTGGTAATCTAGATTGGTGGGATGGGGGGAGGGAGCACCAAGAAGGACGGGATATATGTAAACATATATCTAATTCACTGTGTTGTATAGCAGAAACTAACACAACATTAAAAGCAACATTTGTGTGTGTGTGTGCATGCTCAGTCAAGATACCTCAATTGAAAAAAACTAGAATGCAAATCCTGCCTCTCAATGATCACATTGCAAGTAGATTGCATGGGATAGGCTATATGGTTGAGGCTCCTTTGGAAAATTCAACTGTCACAAGTATCTTTTTATTGTAGACACATTTCTCTATTGTCCAGACCTTTATTTCCTATACTTGTATACAGTAGGTGCTCAGTTACTGTCCAGGAAATTGAATTGTGAACCCAGGATGGGAGGAGGCAGCTCTTTACAATGCTCTGGGCCAACAAGGGAGGGGAGGCAGTGGTTCATGTTTGTGAAGATGCTGTCGTTATCTCAAAAGTAGCATCCAGAGTGTAAAATCTCACCAGGCACAACTACTAGGGGTTCCTAGAAAAAGTGTTTATGAAATGATTCCCTTGGGGGTAACTAGCGGGTGCCTTTGAGCTATCTTCTTTGTCCAGGAGGCTTCTGAGAAGTGCCATTGTGATTGTGAAGGGGAAACAGAGCCAATGCTAGGCTGAGTTTCTTGTAAGCAGGTGCACTGAAACCTTGCATCCTGTAGGAAGCACAGTCAGCATGTAAAGCCCTGCTCACCTGAATTACTCAAAAGTTTGCATATTTGGCAGTGGTTAAATTAGTATGAAGGTGAAACTCTGATCAGGAAAAATGAGGGCCAGATGTGTCTTCTTTCCTCTTACATTTTGGGGGATGAATATTATAGGTGCCGATCAGAGCCCTAACAGAATCTGTGTTGGCCTTCTGGTACTGAGCCTAGTCTGTAACTGCAGCTGAGGCCTGGTTTTTGAAGAACATATCTCTTGGCCAAGCCAAGCAAAGTAAGCTGTGCAAAACAGAAACACGAACAGGATGGAAGGTCTTTTTCACAGAGTCTGTTTCAGAACCCATTTCTGATATGTCTGGTTTTGTCTTTTTTGTTTTTCTGTCTTCCTCTCTGTACTGCTGTCTCACATTTGGTTTCCTCAGTCCGCTCTCAACTCCTCTGCTCACAGGAATTGACATATTTGTTCTCTCTTGATATCAGTTGAACTGATAACCCTGAATCAGACAAATCTGGCTACTAGAAATAATCTCTGACCCTCCACCACACGAACAGGTCCAATTGCAATGCACATAATCGTGGTCTTCCTTCAGAGGGGTCTTAAGTGGGGCAGTCAAGCTTCAAGGGCTCTGTTCTTCTTCCCATTTTGACTTTGATAGAGTTAGAGCAAACAATCATTAAGATGCAGTGATGATGAAAGGGCTTAGAACCAGAGACACAATGTGAAAAGAGCTTGTTGTACTCATAAGTAAGTGTATTTGGAAAAGTTCTGTCAGAGTCAATGTCTTTGGCTAAATATGTCTGGCTACCTGTAGAAGCTTTCTTTTATGTTGCCTACTGAATTATCCACCCAAGTGGATATCCTTAGTATTGTTTAATTCCATCCTCCCTTTTATTTAGTGCTAACAAGGAAGATAAGGTAGTGGCTATGCTTTGTTATTATTTTTAATATTTAAACTACTTGGAAACCATTACTTTTGAATAGATCATTGAAGCCAACCTCTAGCTCCCTACCTGTCACTGTCCACATTATTTCCCTATTGATAAAATTCACTAGTAGAGTATAACTTCAGGGTAACCATTTGGGGGTGCTTGATATAGGAAGAAAAAGCAAGTAAAATGTGAATCTCATGACAGCCTTTTGATACTAAAGTCACTAGACACTGGTCTAAAGGAATGGTCAGACATTCAATTATCTAGCCCAATTCAAGGTGCACATTTAGTACGACTTTCATAATTACTGTTTTTGGAAAGCTACAATATCTTGATACTTTTAAACCTGCCAATGAAAATGGTTTCTGTAGTGTCAGATAAAGAGATAACTAGATTTCCCAGTTCAGTTCAGTTCAGTTCAGTTCAGTTGCTCACTCATGCCTGACTCTTTGTTACCCCATGGGCTGCAACACACCAGGCTGCCCTGTCCATCGCCAACTCCTGGAGTTTACTCAAACTCATGTCCATTGAGTTGGTGATGCCATCCAACCATCTCATCTTCTGTCATCCCATTCTCCTACTGTCTTCAATCTTTCCCAACGCCAGGGTCTTTTCCAATCAGTCAGTTCTTCACATCAGGTGGCCAAAGTATTGGAGCTTCAGCTTCTGCATCAGTCCTTCCAATGAACACTCAGGACTGATTTCCTTTAGGATGGACTGGTTGGATCTCCTTGCAGTCCAACAGACTCTCAAGAGTCTTCTCCAACACCACAGTTCAAAAGCATCAATTCGTTGGCACTCAGCTTTCTTCTCTTTGGAGAAGGAAGTGGCAACCCACTCCAGTGCTTTTGCCTGAAAAATCCCATGGATGGAGGAGCATGTGGATTAATGTTATCATTACTATTTCATAATGCACAATATTTCTTCCATAACTATTGAGGAAATGAAACTATTTTGTTAATGACAAAATCTTACTTAAACGTGCAGTCAGTCAGCATGGGGAAAAAATGAAAACTGGAATATTCCCAAGTCTGAGTTGAGGCATATTGAGAACAGGACAAATAAATAAATAAAATGATGATTGTCTAGGGACTTACTGTGAGACACAATTCTGTGTCTGGATGTTTGGGACCTTCCATACAATTGTTGCTTGTCTTTTTACAAGAATTAGATTAATCAGATATGATCATAAATCATATATCTGAGAGCTAAAATGATGCAATAAAATATATAATACAATAATAGCTTTTAAATGGATTTAATATACTAATAATACATCTATTAACTCTTGGGAGAGGATTCTTTATGGGTCTCATGCATTTCTTTGCTTCTTGCTTCTACAGATAATAGTTGCCCTTTAGCCTTATTTACATTCTCAAAAGTGTTGTGTAGGGAAAAGTTTGGAATACAGCTACTGTCTTTTAATTTCATGGCTGCAGTTAACATCTGCAGTGATTTTGGAGCCCAGAAAAATAAAGTCAGCCACTGTTTCCACTGTTTCCCCATCTATTTGCCATGAAGTGATGGGACCAGATGCCATGATCTTAGTTTTCTGAATGTTGAGCTTTAAGTCAACTTTTTCACTCTCCTCTTTCACTTTCATCAAGAGGCTCTTTAGTTTTTTTTCACTTTCTGCCATAAGGGTGGTGCCATCTGCATACCTGAGGTTACTGATATTTCTCCCAGCAATCTTGATTCCAGCTTGTGCTTCTTCCAGCCCAGCATTTCTCATGATGTACTCTGCATAGAAGTTAAATAAGCAGGGTGACAATATACAGCCTTGACCTACTCCATTCCCTATTTGGAGCCAGTCTCTCCCATGTCCAGTTCTAACTGTTGCTTCCTGACCTGCATACAGGTTTCTCAAGAGGCAGGTCAGGTGGTCTGGTATTCCCAGCTCTTTCAGAATTTTCCAGTTTATTGTGATCCTCACAATCAAAGGCTTTGGCATAGTCAATAAGGCAGAAGTAGATATTTTTCTGAAATTTTCTTGCTTTTTTGATGATCCAATGGATGTTGGCAATTTGATCGCTGGTTCCTCTGCCTCTCTCGATCCAGCTTAAACATCTGGAATTTCACAGTTCACATACTGTTGAAGACTGACTTGGAGAATTTTGAGCATTACTTTAGTAGCATGTGAGCGATCAATGCAAAGAAATAGAGGAAAAGAACAGAATGGGAAAGACTAGAGATCTCTTTTCTCAAGAGGCAGGTCAGGTGGCCTGGTATTCCCATCTCTTTCAGAATCTTCCCCAGTTTCTTGTGATCCACACAGTCAAAGGCTTTGGCATAGTCAATAAAGCAGAAATAGATGTTTTTCTGGAACTCTCTTGCTTTATCCATGACCCAGCAGATGCTGGCAATTTGATCTCTGGTTCCTCTGCCTTTTCTAAAGCCAGTTTGAACTTTAGGAAGTTCACAGTTCACATTTTGCTGAAGCCTGGCTTGGAGAATTTTGAGCATTACTTTATTAGCATGTGAGATGACTGCAACTGTGCAGTAGTTTGAGCATTCTTTGGCATTGCCTTTCTTTGGGATTGGAATGAAAACTGACCTTTTCCAATCCTATGGCCACTGCTGAGTTCTCCAAATGTGCTGGCCTATTGAGTGCAGTACTTTCACAGCATCATCTTTCAGGATTTGAAATAGCTCAACTGGAATTCCATCACTTCCACTAGCTTTATTTGTAGTTATGCTTTCTAAGGCCCACTTGACTTCACATTCCAGGATGTCTGGCTCTAGGTGAGTGATCACACCATCATGATTATCTGAGTTGTGAAGATCTTTTTTGTACAGTTCTTCTGTGTATTCTTGCCACCTCTTCTTAATATCTTCTGCTTCTGTTAGGTCCATACCATTTCTGTCCTTTATCGAGCCCATCTTTGCATGAAATATTCCCTTGGTATCTCTAACTTTCTTGAATAGATCTCTAGTCGGCCCATTCTGTTGTTTTCCTCTATTTCTTTGCACTGATTGCTAAAGAAGGCTTTCTTATCTCTTCTTAATATTCTTTGGAACTCTGCATTTAGATGCTTATATCTTTCCTTTTCTCCTTTGCTTTTTGCTTCTCTTCTTTTCACAGCTAGCTACAGTGGCACAGGCTAAATTCTTAGTGCTTGAGGCTAAGGCATCAAGGTTTCCCTCCTTCCACCCAGCTCCCAATCATAGAACAGAACCTCTACCCAAGTGCTCCAGGAGAAAATGATTGCAGTTTCTACAGCTCTTGCCTAGCTAGCTTGTAAGGCAGAAGTCCCACACTGGCAAGCCAAGACCAGAGGCTACCAGCCCTTTTCAGTGGCCAGCTCATAAAACAGGGTGTCACTTTAAAAGGCCACCATCCCTACCCTGATCTCCAGAGTAGAGGCTCAGAGATTTAGCACAGGAGGAGAGGTAGGTCTCAAGAACTATAAAAAAAAAAAAAATCCGCAGGTAACATCATACTTGGGGCTTCCCAGGTAGCTCAGTGCCAAGAAAGAGAAGCAGGTTTGATCCCTGTGTTGGGAAGATCCCCTGGAGAAAGAAATAGCAACCATTCCAGTATTCTTCTCTGGAAAATCCCAGGCACAGAAGAGTCTGGTGGCAGTCCATGGGCTCACAAAAGAGTTGCACACAACTTAGCGACAAAACAAGAACAACAACAAGGCAATACTCATCAAAATTACAATAGACTTCTTTGCAAAAATTGACAAGCTGATTCTAAAATCCATATGGAAACTCAAGAGACTCAGAATAGTAAAAATTAATCTTGAAAAAGAACAAGAAAGTTAGAAGACTCATACTTCCCAATTTCAAAACTTACTACAAAGTCACAGTAATCAAGAGAGTATGATACTGGCATAAGGACAGATATAGAACCCAATGGAACAGAATAGAGAGTCCATAAATAAACCTTCACACTTATGGTCAACTGATTTTTGACAAGAGTGTGAAGATAATTCAATGGGAAACAGGATAATCTTTTCAACAAATTGTACTGGGACAACTAGATAGTCATATGCAAAAGAATGAGTTTGGATGCCTCACATCATATACAAAGATTAACTCAAATTGGATCAAAAACCTAAATGATCAAATTGGATCAAAAAGCCAAAACTATAAAACTCTCATCAGAACACATAACTGTAAATCTTCATGACTTTGGAGTAAGCAATGGATTTTAGATACCACATCAAAAGCACAAGCAACAAAATTAATAAATTGGATTTCATCAAAGTGAAAAACGTTTGTTCTTCAAATGACACTTTCAAGAACGTGAAATGACAACCCATAAAACAGTGAGAAATATTTGCAAATCATTTATCTGATAAAAGATCTGTATCCAGAATATAAAAAGAAGTCTTAAAATTCAATAATAAAAAGATAACCATTTCACATCCACTAAAATGACTATTATTTTTTTTTAATAGAAAATAACCAGTTTAGGTAAGAAGATGAAGAAGTTGAAATCCACGTGCCTTGATGGTAGGAATGTAAAAACAGTACAGTTGCTGTGGAAAACAGTATGGTGGTTCCTAAAAAAAAATTAAACATAGAATTATACTATGCTGCTGCTGCTGCTAAGTTGCTTTAGTCGTGTCTGACTCTGTGTAACCCCAGAGACGGGAGCCCACCAGGCTCCCGTCCCTGGGATTCTCTAGGCAAGAACACTTGAGTGGGTTGCCATTTCCTTTTCCAGTGCATGAAAGTGAAAAGTGACAGTGAAGTCACTCAGTCATGTCTAACTCTTCACGACCCCATGGACTGCAGCCTTCCAGGCTCCTCTGTCCATGGGATTTTCCAGGCAGGAGTACTGGAGTAGGGTGACATTGCCTTCTCCCAGAATTATACTATATGATCCAGCAATTCCATTTCTGAGTTATTTACCCAAAAGAACTGAAGGCAGGGACTTGAGTGGGTATTTGTACATTTATGTTCATAGCAGTATTATTTACAATAGCCACAAGGTGGAACAACTCAAATGTCCATTGACAGATGAATGGATAAACAAACTGTGGTACATACATACAATGGAATATTATACCACCTTAAAAAGGAAGGAAATATTGACATACGCTACAACTTAGATGAACCTTGAAGACATCACTCTAGGGGAAATAAGCCAGTCACCAAAAATATAATACCATTTGTATGAGGTTCCTAGAGTAGTCAAATGAACAGAGATAGAGTAGAATGGTGGTTTCTGGAGTTGGGGAGACGTGGGAATGGAGAGTTATTATTTAACAGGTATAGAGCTTCAGCTGAGGAAGATGAAAAAGTTCTGGAAATGGGTAGTGGTTGTTCCACAACACCGTGATGTGCTTTATGCCACATAACTGTACACTTTAAAATGGTTAAATTCATAGATTTTATATTATGTATATTTTGCCACAATAAAAAACAAGATAAACAACTTTAAAATGGGCAAAGGATCTGAATAGACATTTCTCCAAGAAGATATGCAAATGGTCAAAAAGAATGTAACAAGATGCTCAACATTACTAGCCAGCAGAAAAATGCAAATCAAAACTACAATAAGGTGACTTCCTTCGTGGTCCAGTGGTTAAGACTCAGCACTGCAAGGGACACAGGTTTAATCCCTGAAAAAAAAAACACACACACAATAAGATACAACTTCATACCCACTAGGATGGCTATGATCAAAATGACAGAAAATAACAAGTATTGGTGAAGATGTAAATTAATTGAAACCCTCATACACTGCTGGTGGGAATGTTTGGCAATTTCCCCAAAGATTAAACATAGAATCACTATATGACTCAGCAAATTACACCTAAATATATACCCAAGAGAAATGAAAATGTATGTCCACAAAAACATTTGAGCACAAATATTGATAGCAGCATTATTTATAGTAGCCAAAAAATAGAAACAAATGTCCATCAATTGATGAATAGTAAAATAAAATGTGGTATGTTCATAGGTCCTTCCATCAATTGATGAATAGCAAAATAAAATATGGTATTATTAGGGGAAGCACACTGACAGAAACCGCCCACCCTGGCCAGGCCCTTTAGTAACCATTCACATGAGCTGTTTTATGACAGGAGATCCTGGTAAGGAATATGGAACTAACAAGCCACCACCAACCGGAAGAGTTCAGGAAAGGTCAAAAGGAGACACCATGTGTCTGTCTACTTCCCAGAATCCCTCTTGCTAGCATCCATCTTGGGTGAGAGGTACAGGCACCACCAGGAAAGACTCTGAATTAGAATGATTGGCCAAAGACCACCCAGAAGCTAATCCCATCACCATAAAACCGGAGACTGTGAGCCAGGTGGCAGAGCTGTTCTCCTGGGTTCCCTTACCCTACTGCTCTCCACCCGGGGTCCTTTCCCAATAAAATCTCTTGCTTTGTCAGCCAGTGTCTCCTCGGACAATTCTTTTCTGAGTCTTAGACAAGAGCCCACTCTTGGGGCGAGCCTGCTCTTGGGGCCCTGAATGGGGGCCTCCCCTTACTACAACAGTATGTCCATACAATCAAATATTATTTATCACTACAAAGAAATGAAGTTCATGCTATAACATGAAACTTGAAAACTGTTTGCTAAGTAAAGGAAGCAAGTCACAAAAGACCACACGTGGTTAAGATTCCCTTTATATGAAATATCTAGGCACATTTATAGATACAGAAAATAGATTAGTGGCTGCCAGGGCTGGGAGGGCTGAGAGGAAATGAGGGATGACTGCTAAACTCTGTGAATATAATAAAACTCATTTAAATAAGTGAACTATATGGTACATGAAATATAGCTGCATCAAGCTGCTTTTTTAAAGATATAGGTGAATTTTTTTTTAATAAGGGATATCTTTAGGTTTGTGGATGTATACAAACATATATCTATCTAATAGATAGAATAGATTAGATGTGTATAAGAGACAGTTACTAGCCAGCAGAAAAATGCAAATCAAAACTACAATAAGGTGACTTCCTTCGTGGTCCAGTGGTTAAGACTCAGCACTGCAAGGGACACAGGTTTAATCCCTGAAAAAAAAAACACACACACAATAAGATACAACTTCATACCCACTAGGATGGCTATGATCAAAATGACAGAAAATAACAAGTATTGGTGAAGATGTAAATTAATTGAAACCCTCATACACTGCTGGTGGGAATGTTTGGCAATTTCCCCAAAGATTAAACATAGAATCACTATATGACTCAGCAAATGTACACCTAAATATATACCCAAGAGAAATGAAAATGTATGTCCACAAAAACATTTGAGCACAAATATTGATAGCAGCATTATTTATAGTAGCCAAAAAATAGAAACAAATGTCCATCAATTGATGAATAGTAAAATAAAATGTGGTATGTTCATAGGTCCTTCCATCAATTGATGAATAGCAAAATAAAATATGGTATTATTAGGGGAAGCACACTGACAGAAACCGCCCACCCTGGCCAGGCCCTTTAGTAACCATTCACATGAGCTGTTTTATGACAGGAGATCCTGGTAAGGAATATGGAACTAACAAGCCACCACCAACCGGAAGAGTTCAGGAAAGGTCAAAAGGAGACACCATGTGTCTGTCTACTTCCCAGAATCCCTCTTGCTAGCATCCATCTTGGGTGAGAGGTACAGGCACCACCAGGAAAGACTCTGAATTAGAATGATTGGCCAAAGACCACCCAGAAGCTAATCCCATCACCATAAAACCGGAGACTGTGAGCCAGGTGGCAGAGCTGTTCTCCTGGGTTCCCTTACCCTACTGCTCTCCACCCGGGGTCCTTTCCCAATAAAATCTCTTGCTTTGTCAGCCAGTGTCTCCTCGGACAATTCTTTTCTGAGTCTTAGACAAGAGCCCACTCTTGGGGCGAGCCTGCTCTTGGGGCCCTGAATGGGGGCCTCCCCTTACTACAACAGTATGTCCATACAATCAAATATTATTTATCACTACAAAGAAATGAAGTTCATGCTATAACATGAAACTTGAAAACTGTTTGCTAAGTAAAGGAAGCAAGTCACAAAAGACCACACGTGGTTAAGATTCCCTTTATATGAAATATCTAGGCACATTTATAGATACAGAAAATAGATTAGTGGCTGCCAGGGCTGGGAGGGCTGAGAGGAAATGAGGGATGACTGCTAAACTCTGTGAATATAATAAAACTCATTTAAATAAGTGAACTATATGGTACATGAAATATAGCTGCATCAAGCTGCTTTTTTAAAGATATAGGTGAATTTTTTTTTAATAAGGGATATCTTTAGGTTTGTGGATGTATACAAACATATATCTATCTAATAGATAGAATAGATTAGATGTGTATAAGAGACAGTTACTAGCCAGCAGAAAAATGCAAATCAAAACTACAATAAGGTGACTTCCTTCGTGGTCCAGTGGTTAAGACTCAGCACTGCAAGGGACACAGGTTTAATCCCTGAAAAAAAAAACACACACACAATAAGATACAACTTCATACCCACTAGGATGGCTATGATCAAAATGACAGAAAATAACAAGTATTGGTGAAGATGTAAATTAATTGAAACCCTCATACACTGCTGGTGGGAATGTTTGGCAATTTCCCCAAAGATTAAACATAGAATCACTATATGACTCAGCAAATGTACACCTAAATATATACCCAAGAGAAATGAAAATGTATGTCCACAAAAACATTTGAGCACAAATATTGATAGCAGCATTATTTATAGTAGCCAAAAAATAGAAACAAATGTCCATCAATTGATGAATAGTAAAATAAAATGTGGTATGTTCATAGGTCCTTCCATCAATTGATGAATAGCAAAATAAAATATGGTATTATTAGGGGAAGCACACTGACAGAAACCGCCCACCCTGGCCAGGCCCTTTAGTAACCATTCACATGAGCTGTTTTATGACAGGAGATCCTGGTAAGGAATATGGAACTAACAAGCCACCACCAACCGGAAGAGTTCAGGAAAGGTCAAAAGGAGACACCATGTGTCTGTCTACTTCCCAGAATCCCTCTTGCTAGCATCCATCTTGGGTGAGAGGTACAGGCACCACCAGGAAAGACTCTGAATTAGAATGATTGGCCAAAGACCACCCAGAAGCTAATCCCATCACCATAAAACCGGAGACTGTGAGCCAGGTGGCAGAGCTGTTCTCCTGGGTTCCCTTACCCTACTGCTCTCCACCCGGGGTCCTTTCCCAATAAAATCTCTTGCTTTGTCAGCCAGTGTCTCCTCGGACAATTCTTTTCTGAGTCTTAGACAAGAGCCCACTCTTGGGGCGAGCCTGCTCTTGGGGCCCTGAATGGGGGCCTCCCCTTACTACAACAGTATGTCCATACAATCAAATATTATTTATCACTACAAAGAAATGAAGTTCATGCTATAACATGAAACTTGAAAACTGTTTGCTAAGTAAAGGAAGCAAGTCACAAAAGACCACACGTGGTTAAGATTCCCTTTATATGAAATATCTAGGCACATTTATAGATACAGAAAATAGATTAGTGGCTGCCAGGGCTGGGAGGGCTGAGAGGAAATGAGGGATGACTGCTAAACTCTGTGAATATAATAAAACTCATTTAAATAAGTGAACTATATGGTACATGAAATATAGCTGCATCAAGCTGCTTTTTTAAAGATATAGGTGAATTTTTTTTTAATAAGGGATATCTTTAGGTTTGTGGATGTATACAAACATATATCTATCTAATAGATAGAATAGATTAGATGTGTATAAGAGACAGTTACTAGCCAGCAGAAAAATGCAAATCAAAACTACAATAAGGTGACTTCCTTCGTGGTCCAGTGGTTAAGACTCAGCACTGCAAGGGACACAGGTTTAATCCCTGAAAAAAAAAACACACACACAATAAGATACAACTTCATACCCACTAGGATGGCTATGATCAAAATGACAGAAAATAACAAGTATTGGTGAAGATGTAAATTAATTGAAACCCTCATACACTGCTGGTGGGAATGTTTGGCAATTTCCCCAAAGATTAAACATAGAATCACTATATGACTCAGCAAATGTACACCTAAATATATACCCAAGAGAAATGAAAATGTATGTCCACAAAAACATTTGAGCACAAATATTGATAGCAGCATTATTTATAGTAGCCAAAAAATAGAAACAAATGTCCATCAATTGATGAATAGTAAAATAAAATGTGGTATGTTCATAGGTCCTTCCATCAATTGATGAATAGCAAAATAAAATATGGTATTATTAGGGGAAGCACACTGACAGAAACCGCCCACCCTGGCCAGGCCCTTTAGTAACCATTCACATGAGCTGTTTTATGACAGGAGATCCTGGTAAGGAATATGGAACTAACAAGCCACCACCAACCGGAAGAGTTCAGGAAAGGTCAAAAGGAGACACCATGTGTCTGTCTACTTCCCAGAATCCCTCTTGCTAGCATCCATCTTGGGTGAGAGGTACAGGCACCACCAGGAAAGACTCTGAATTAGAATGATTGGCCAAAGACCACCCAGAAGCTAATCCCATCACCATAAAACCGGAGACTGTGAGCCAGGTGGCAGAGCTGTTCTCCTGGGTTCCCTTACCCTACTGCTCTCCACCCGGGGTCCTTTCCCAATAAAATCTCTTGCTTTGTCAGCCAGTGTCTCCTCGGACAATTCTTTTCTGAGTCTTAGACAAGAGCCCACTCTTGGGGCGAGCCTGCTCTTGGGGCCCTGAATGGGGGCCTCCCCTTACTACAACAGTATGTCCATACAATCAAATATTATTTATCACTACAAAGAAATGAAGTTCATGCTATAACATGAAACTTGAAAACTGTTTGCTAAGTAAAGGAAGCAAGTCACAAAAGACCACACGTGGTTAAGATTCCCTTTATATGAAATATCTAGGCACATTTATAGATACAGAAAATAGATTAGTGGCTGCCAGGGCTGGGAGGGCTGAGAGGAAATGAGGGATGACTGCTAAACTCTGTGAATATAATAAAACTCATTTAAATAAGTGAACTATATGGTACATGAAATATAGCTGCATCAAGCTGCTTTTTTAAAGATATAGGTGAATTTTTTTTTAATAAGGGATATCTTTAGGTTTGTGGATGTATACAAACATATATCTATCTAATAGATAGAATAGATTAGATGTGTATAAGAGACAGTTACTAGCCAGCAGAAAAATGCAAATCAAAACTACAATAAGGTGACTTCCTTCGTGGTCCAGTGGTTAAGACTCAGCACTGCAAGGGACACAGGTTTAATCCCTGAAAAAAAAAACACACACACAATAAGATACAACTTCATACCCACTAGGATGGCTATGATCAAAATGACAGAAAATAACAAGTATTGGTGAAGATGTAAATTAATTGAAAC
Organism: Madoqua kirkii; assembly: GCA_006408675.1. NCBI lineage: Eukaryota > Metazoa > Chordata > Mammalia > Artiodactyla > Bovidae > Madoqua > Madoqua kirkii. The sequence goes on along the minus strand of SJYC01144471.1, from coordinate 68,174 downwards.
CCTCATACACTGCTGGTGGGAATGTTTGGCAATTTCCCCAAAGATTAAACATAGAATCACTATATGACTCAGCAAATGTACACCTAAATATATACCCAAGAGAAATGAAAATGTATGTCCACAAAAACATTTGAGCACAAATATTGATAGCAGCATTATTTATAGTAGCCAAAAAATAGAAACAAATGTCCATCAATTGATGAATAGTAAAATAAAATGTGGTATGTTCATAGGTCCTTCCATCAATTGATGAATAGCAAAATAAAATATGGTATTATTAGGGGAAGCACACTGACAGAAACCGCCCACCCTGGCCAGGCCCTTTTGCATAGCTGCTTATATATATATATAGTTATCTCTACAGCTTTTCTCAACCAGAGTTCAGAGATTAAAGCCCTATAGAAAAATTTTTTGTGTGAATATTCCTTTAATTTTCCCAAGAACAGCATGTAACTAATGCCATTTTAGATACCTGGTGGTAAGTTTATTAATTACATACAATAGGGCTGGGCTACAAAGAGATAGCAGAAACTAAAAACCTTGGTTCCCACTGGGATGGGAATGGGAGGGAAATTTTTCCTGGTATGCCTTTTTATAACTTTTGAATCTTGAACCAAAACAGAAATAGTAATAAAAATTTAAAATTAAGTTTGTCAAAGAAAAAAAGAATTAAGTTTAACTAAAGCTGGATATAGAATTAATGAATATCTTTTTCTCACAATACAGTAGATTCTAAAGCATGTTTACCTGCTGAGGGCAAGAATCTGTGATGAAGACAAAAAAGTTTAAGAGATAAGAAACAGAAGTAATAATATTGGCCAAGTCAGGACCCTTTAAAGATGTGAGGGTATAGGACTTTCCACACGTGTAGATTAGCTTTTCACAAAGGGAGGTAAACATGAAAGTAGAGGAGCTGGTATTTGGCTTCAGTCTTCTTTATGAGGGGAGGCAAGAACATCTTCAAAATGGGAGGGAACTGAGATGGAGAAGGCAATGTGAAAAGAGAGGTGAGGAAAGGTTTAAAATAGTATCTACTGGGAATGGGAGCAAAAGCTAGCTAGTAATAGTAAAAAGATTGCTGGGTCTTTGTGGTTCCTTTAGGGCACATTGTGAATTTCCCTTGGGGCTCCACATGTGAGGAGGCCTCTGCCAACTACATGTAAGTTCAGGTCAAGGCAACCACGATGGGAAGTTTTCTGGAAACCTGTCATATAAGGACTGGCTGAAGAAGCTAGAACTATTGAACTTAAAATGAACCTAAAATGGGCGGGTGGAAAAGGAGCCACGAACAGTGGTCAAATGTGATGGTTTGCCACATTAAGAAAAGGGCAGAATTAAGAAATCTTCTAGTTCTAAGATACTGTGATTTGCTCCATCCATACTATTGTTATCTTCCCAGACCACCACTGGAGTGATAGGGGTTAGAATGTAGGAGATTAAAGAGTGAATGAAAGGGGAGGAAAGTGAGACAATAAACACAGACTGTTCTTTTTAAAAGCAGGGTTATGAAGGAAAAGAGAAAAACTGAGCTAAAGAAAAATGCAGAATTTATGAAAGGCACAATGATAGCAACTAATACCATTTAATTGATCAAAAATTACACTTTTCTTCATGCTTTTAGCATTTCTAAAATCGGCGTGCAGTTTATAACTAATGGAATCTCACAATTATTGTTGGCCAGGAAGATCCCCTGGAGAAGGAAACTGCACCCAACTCCACAATTCTTGCCTGGAGAATCCCATGGACAGACGAGCCTGGTGAGCTACAGTCCACGGGGTCGCAAAGAGTCGGACATGACTGAGCGACTTCACTTTCACTTTCACTTTCAGGCAGCAGTTATGATGTAACTGTCATTGTCTGACACCTTCTGGTAAGATCAAGAAACAACCAGCATCAAAACGCAAAATGGCTGCAGCAACATGGAAGAAAACCTTGGATGGACAAAAGAAGAACACTTCGCCCACGCCCCTCCCCCCACTCCCCTGTCACCGCCAGAAATAATACATTTCTAATGTTGTTAATAACAAAGAATAATATTATGTGGAAAATTCAGAACATATTGACTGAGCCAAAAAGTAATTCAGAAGAGTCAGGTTCCAAATGTGAAGATTTTTTTTTCTTAATATAAATTTATTTATTTTAATTGGAGGTTAATTACTTTACAATATTGTATCGGTTTTGCCACTACATCAACATGAATTCACTACAGGTATACACGTGTTCCCCATCCTGAACCCGCCTCCTCCTCCCTCCCCATACCATCCCTCTGGGTCATCTCAGTGCACCAGCCCCAAGCATCCAGTATCATGCACTGAACCTGGACTAACCAATTTATTTCATTTCAGAGTTCTTTGTAGCACATATAAAAGAGTTATATACGATAAAAATTCTTTTCTAAACAAGTCTTAAAGAACAATCCCAATAATTATAAAATATAAATTATAAAAGCTAAACTGTATTGTGTTATTTAATTGGCTGTATTTTTCCTTCTTTTTTTTTAAAATTGAAGTATAGTTGATTTAAGGGAGCATTTTGCCCAAAGATGGGCACAATAAAGGATAAAAATGGTAGTGATTTATAGACGCTGAAGAGATCCAGAAGAGATGGAAAGAATACATGGAAGAACTGCATAAAAAAGATCCTAATGAACCAGATTACTATGATGGTATGGTTAGTCACCCAGAGACAGACATTCTGGAGTGCAGTCAAGTGGGCCTTAAGAAGCACTGCTGTTAATAAAGCTAGTGAATGCAATGAAATTCCAGCAAAACTATTCAAATCCTTAAAGTATGATGCCATCAAGGTTTTATATCCATTATCTCAGCGAATCTGGAAGACCCAGAAGTGGCCACAAGATTGGACAATATCAATCCTCACCCCATTTCCCAAGAAGGGTAGTACTAAAGAATGTGCTAACCATCAGACAGTTGCACTCATCTCCCATGCTAGTAAGGTCGTGCTTAAAATCTTGCATGTTAGGCTTCAGCATTATTCCAAACAGGAACTTCCAGATGTCCAAGCTGGGTTTAGAACAGGAAGAGGAACTAGAGATCAAATTGCCAACATTCTCTGGATTATAGACAAACCAAGAGAATTTCAGAAAAACATCTATCTCTATTTCATCAACTATGCTAAAGCCTTTGACTGTATGGATCATGAAAAACTGTGGAAAGCTCTTAGAGAGATGGGAATACTAGATCATCTTACCTGTCTCCTGAAAAACCTGTATGCAGGTCAAGAAGCAACAGTTAGAACCCTGTGTGGAACAATTGATTGGTTCAAGATTGAGAAAGGAATATGACAAGGCTGTCTGCTATCACCCTGTTTTTTAATCCTATATGCTGAGCACATCATGAGAAATGCCAGGCTGGATGAGTTACAAGCTGGAATCAAGATAGGTAGGAGAAACATCAATAACCTCAGATATGTGGATGATACTACTCTAATGGCAGAAAGTGAAGAGTAACTAAAGAGCCTCTTGATGAGGGTAAAGGAGGCAAGTGAAATAATTGGCTTAAGACTAAATATTTTAAAAACTAAGATCATGGCATTTGGACTCATTCAGTTCAGTTCAGTTCAGTCACTCAGTCGTGTCCAACTCTTTGAGACGCCATGAATCACAGCATGCTAGGCCTCCCACCAAAAAATAAAGTCTGACACTCTTCCCACTGTTTCCCCATCTATTTCCCATGCAGTGATGGGACCGGATGCCATGATCTTAGTTTTCTGAATGTTGAGCTTAAGCCAACTTTTTCACTCTCCTCTTTCACTTTCATTAAGAGGCTTTTTAGTTCCTCTTCACTTTCTGCCATAGGGGTGTGTGGGGGCGGGGAGGCCCTCTCCACACAAAGAGTAGAGGCAGTGGAACTTCCCTGCTGTCTGCCAACCCAGCCCCCCAGCGAGCAAGAGACAATCAGACACGACAGGAGTTCCCTGGAAGCAGTTCCGCTTTATTGTTGGAAACTCCCAGCTTATATAGAGAAGCAGGGGGATTTTAGGAGGGACTTTCCATAGTTGCACCAATCACGTTCAAGGTCAAATCGTCATGTGTATTCATTATAACAGGAGTCTATGGAGATCACGCACTGTCTACCTGCAGGGAAATCAAGAGAGCCAATCAAAAACTTTGACAAACAACACAGACCACGCCCCCATCTCTTCCACCAGGCGCCATCTTAGGTTTTTGACCACAAAGCTAGCCCCTTTGTTTTTAAGGTTTCCCATTTAGGGCCCCACAAGGGTGGTATCATCTGCATATCTGAGGTTATTGATATTTCTCCTGGTGATCTTGATTCCAGCTTGTGCTTCTTCCAGCCCAGCGTTTCTCATGATGTACTCTGCATATACGTTAAATAAGCAGGGTGGCAATATACAGCCTTGACATACTCCTTTTCCTATTTGGAACCAGTCTGTTGTTCCACGTCCAGTTCTAACTGTTGCTTCCTGACCTGCATACAGATTTCTCAAGAGACAAGTCAGGTGGTCTGGTATTCCCATCTCTCTCAGAATCTTCCACAGTTTATTGTGATCCACATAGTCAAAGGCTTTGGCATAGTCAATAAAGCAGAAATAGATGTTTTTCTGGAACTCTCTTGCTTTTTCCATGATCCAGCGGATGTTGGCAATTTGATCTCTGGTTCCTCTGCCTTTTTTAAAGCCAGCTAGAACATTTCGAAGTTCACGGTTCACGTGTCGCTGAAGACTGGTTTGGATAATTTCGAGCATTACTTTACTAGCGTGTGAGATGAGTGCAATTGTGTGGTAGTTTGAGCATTCTTTGGCATTGCCTTTCTTTGGGAAAAAGTGGAAGTAGTGACAGATTTCCTGTTTTGGGGCTCCAAAATCACAGTGGACAGACTGCAGCCATGAAATCAGAAGACGACTGCTTCTTGGCAGGAAAGCAATAACAAACCTAGACATTCAACCTGTGTTGAAAAGCAGAGACATTACTCTGCTGACAAAGGTCCATATAGTCAAGGCTATGAACCTCCCAGTGGTCACATATGGTTGTGAGAGCTTGACCATAAAGAAGACAGAAGGCCAAAGAATTGACGCCTTCAAACTGTGATGCTAGAGAAGACTCCTGAAAATCCCTTGGACAGCAAGGAGATCAAACCAGTCAATCTTAAGGGAGATCAACCCTGAATACTCACTGGAAGGACTGATGCTGAAGCTGAAGCTCCAGTATTTTGGTCATCCAGTGCAAACAAATGGCTCACTGGAAAAGTCCCTGATGCTGGGAAAGATTGAGGGCAGGAGGAGAAGAGGGCATCAGAGGATGAGATGGCTGGACAGCATCACCAGTGCAATGAACATGAACTTGGGCAAACTCCAGGAGATGGTGAGGGTCAGGGAGGCCTGGTGTGCTGAAGTCCATGGGGTTGCAATGAGTTAGACAGGACTGGATGACTGAACAACAACATAGTTGATTTACAATGTTGTGTTAGTTTCTGGTGTACAGCAAAGTGAATTTTTGTTTCTTTCTTACTAGTGCATAAAACAAGAGAATATCTTATAGTCAATGATGTTTCAGATTAGATGAAATCAAAATTCTATATCTTGAGAAGTACCTATTAGAGTGGACTTCCCCAGTGGCTCAGCAGTAAAGAATCTACCTGCAATGCAGGAGAAACAGATACATTGGTTTGACCCCTGGGTTGGGAAGATCCCCTGGAGACAGAAATGGCAACCCACTCCAGTATTCTTGCCTGGGAAGTCCCATGGATAGAGGGGCCTGTTGGGCTACAGTACATGGGGTCACAAAGAGTCAGACACAGCTGAGCAATTGAGCACATATGCACCTATTAGAGTATAATACTATTAGATGCCAAAAAAAAAAAAATGCTTATTTATCGGGCATTAAAAATATATTAATTCATTCTTTCAAGAAATACTTACTGAGAGTTTACTACATGCCAGGCAATGGACACTGAATACAGAATGGTGAATAAGACAGATATTGTCTTTACTCTCATTGAGCTTAGTTACTAGATAAGACAGCAGTTCCCAAACTGGTCCCTCAAAATTAGCTCCTTAAGACAGTCCAAGAAAAAACAATAGCTCTGTAATCAGATTAGTTTGGGAAACGTTGCACACTAAATTCACTTCTTCACAATGTACATTATCACACTAAAAGCTTTTTATTTTTTTTAATTTTCTTTTTTTATTATTAATTTTTTTACTTTACAATATTGTATTGGTTTTGCCATACATCAACATGAATCCGCCACAAGTGTACACATGTTCCCAATCCTGAACCTTCTCCCACCTCCCTCCCCATCCTGTGGTAAAGAAGCTTTTGTTTCACTCTGCACACCCCAAATGTTTTATGTAAACCCAGAGTCAGAATTGTGATGCATAATATAAAAAGAACTCCCACAAATCAACTTGAAAAAGACAAACAATATGGGCAAAGGACATCAGCAGGCAACTCACAGAAGAAACTGGTTAATGAAAAATGCATCCAAAAAATGCTTAACCTCACTCATGTTTAATAAAAACAAATTAAAACAATGAGAGGACAGACTTCTGCTCATTTGAATGGCAAAATGGAAAAAGATAAATGATAATTTTTAAATAGTGTTGTGAAAGCAGGATCCTCTATGACCCACCTCCCAGAGTAATGGAAATAAAAGCAAAAATAAACAAATGAGACCTAATTAAAATTAAAGGCTTTTGCACAATGAAGGAAACTATAAGCAAGGTGAAAAGACAGCCTTTAGAATGGGAGAAAATAATAGCAAATGAAGCAATTGACAAAGAATTAATCTCAAAAACATACAAGCAGCTCCTGCAGCTCAGTTCCAGAAAAATAAATGACCCAATTAAAAAATGGGCCAAAGAACTAAACAGACATTTCTCCAAAGAAGACATGCAGATGGCTAACAAACACACGAAAAGATGCTCAACATCATTCATTATCAAAGAAATGCAAATCAAAACAACAATGAGGTACCATCTCATGCCGGTCAGAATGGCTGCTATCCAAAAGTCTACAAACAATAAACGCTGAAGAGGGTGCAGAGAAAAAAGAACCCTCTTACACTGTTGGTGGGAATGCAAACTAGTACAGCTACTATGGAGAACAGTGTGAGTAAAGTGAAGTTGCCCAGTTGTGTCTGACTCTTTGCAACCCCATGGACTGTAGCCTACCAAGCTCCTCTGTCCCTGGGATTTTCCGGGCAATAGTATACTGGAGTGGATTGCCATTTCCTTCTCCAGGGGGTCTTCCTGACCCAGGGATAGAACTCAGGTCTCCCGAATTGTAGACAGATGCTTTGGAGAACAGTGTGGAGATTCCTTAAAACACTGGAAATAGAACTGCCAAATGACCCACTAATCTCACTGCTGGGCATACACACAGAGGAAACCAGAATTGAAGGAGACACATGTACCCCAAAGTTCATCGCAGGACTGTTTATAATAGCCAGGACATGGAAGCAACCTAGATGTCCATCAGTAGACAAATGGATAAGAAAGCTGTGGTACATATACACAGTGGAATATTGCTAAGTCGCTTCAGTCATGTCCGACTCTGTGTGACCCCATAAATGGCAGCCCAGGAGGCTCCCCCGTCCCTGGGATTCTCCAGGCAAGAACACTGGAGTAGGTTGCCATTTTCTTCTCCAATGCAGGAAAGTGAAAAGTGAGAGTGAAGTCGCTCAGTCGTGTTCAACTCTTAGCAACCCCATGGACTGCAGCCTACCAGGCTCCTCCATCCATGGAATTTTCCAGGCAAGAGTACTGGAGTAGGTTGCCATTGCCCTCTTAGCTATTAAAAAGAACACATTTGAATCAGTTCTAATGAGGTGGGTGAAACTGGAGCCTATTATACAGAGTGAAGTAAGTCAGAAAGAAAAACACCAATGCAGTATACTAATGCATATATATGGAATTTAGAAAGATGGTAACGATGACTCTGTATGCAAGACAGCAAAAGAGACACAGATGTAAAGAATAGTCTTTTGGACTCTGTGGGAGAAGGCAAGGGTGGGATGATTTGAGAGGGTAGCGTTGAAACATGTATATTATCATATGTGAAGCAGATCACTGGTCCAGGTTCAATGCATGAGACAGGGTGCTCAGGGCTGGTGCACTGGGATGATCCTGCGGGATGGGATGGAAGGGAGATGGGAGGGGGATTCTGGATGGGGAACACATGTGTGCCTGTGGCTGATTCATGTCAATGTTTGGCAAAAACCACTAAGAAATTAATAAATAGTGTTGTGAAGATGTATCGGGAAAACACTCTCATTCACTGGTAGTTGGAGAGTGATGTGGGTCTATGTTTTAAGAGCACAATTTGGCAATATCTACCAAATTTACTTCTGGCCAAGTCCCTTCACTGTTCACTTGAAACTATCATAACATTGTTAATTGGCTGTACCCCAATATAAAATGTTTTCAGTATTTAAAAAGAAAAAAGTACTTGCCCAAAGATGTATGCACAAAGGGTGTCTACTACAGCATTGTCTGAATAGTGGAAAACTGGAAAGAACCCAAATGTCCATCAATTGGACATTTAATAAACCATATTACATCCACACAAAGGTCCACCATGAAGCCATTATAAAGATAAGAGAGTTCTAATTGAAGATGTCTGACTAAAGATATGTGCTTATCTCCTCCCTTTTGACATTCATTAAAATGGTAATAAAGGAATAAGCCCTTAACAGTGGAAAAAAATGGGCTTAACAAATTTCTGGAAGGTTGGAAATGTGTCAACTGATGAAACAGAATGGAACAAGCCAATGGATCTGGCAGGATCCCAAAAAGGCTCCCATTTTAGAGCTGGCAAGTATCCAAGGTCAAAAGAAGAAGGGTCTGAAATCTGTGAATTGAATTAAAAGCCTTTCTATGAAACAAATGTCCCCATTGGCTCCCCATGATCTCCTCACCCATCATCCCCAAATTCTGCATAGTTAACCCAATTCTTACCTCCCAGCAAAAAAAAAAAAAAAAAGGAATTAAAAGAAAGAAAGCAAAAAAAGAGAGAGGAAGACAGAAAAGAGAAAACAAAAGGAAAAAATAAAAGATGAGGACTCAGTAGAAATAGAATAAATACGTGGAGAAAACTGAAGGGTAGTATAGGTGTTGGTGCCCAAGAACAAATGAAAACTCTTCTTGATCCAGCATCTGGGGTTCCTCAGCCTAAAGTCAACTTCCAAACACAAGTCTAAAGAGAACGTTGTTAGTCACAAGTCCTGACCAGCTACACAGACATCTAGTCTAATCCCCTATTTAGAAAACTATGAGAAAATGGATCTACATACATCAACTATATCAATTACCTATCGTTTCATTTATAAATATGAAGAGACAACCAAAGACTATCAGAAATATGAAGAAAAATAGCATGATGAAAAGAAAGGTCAAGATAAACAAGCAGAATTAACCTCAGAGGAAACAGATAATTCAAAGACAATTTTAAGGGTCTACTGAGATCAAAGGGAAAAAAAGACCCATACTTAAGACACTGTATCATTTTATATGTCAAAAATAAAGAAAAATGATAATACTTCCAGAAAGAAAAAGCAGGCTACCTATCACGAAACAAAATCAGTTTTTCTCATTAGCAACACTAAATGCTAGAGTAACACTCAAAAATTCTGAGGGACAATTATTATGAACCTAGAATTTAAAATCTAGCCAAATCACCAATCAAGTATGAATACAAAAATGATATTTTCAGAAATGTAAGGCTCAAAGAATACTTTCTGCACAGCCTTTCTTAGTTTGTTATTCTAAAGTGTACTTCAACAAAACCAAGGTAAATCCCAGAAAGAAAAAGACATGAGAAACAAGAAATAAAAGACTTAACTCATCAATCCAGTGAAAAAAACCCCTCCAGGATGGCAACTATGAAGCAGGCCTGGAACCAGAGGGATGGTATGGGGAGGGAGGTGAGAGGGGGTGTTCAGTATTGGGAACACGTGTACAACCGTGGCAGATTCATGTTGATGTATGGCAAACCAATACAATATTATAAAGTAAAAAATACCCTCTGCTCTTCATGACGCCAAGGTAGCTCTGAGCATCTTGGGGGCAGATGAAACGGATGGGTGACCAGAGTGGTTCTGGATGCATCACAGCCTCTCACAGCATCAGAGCCTGCAATGCAGCCACAAATCCCTCCCTCTGCGCCCCTGCCTGTGTGTCACCTGATCTTGCTGCTTCTCTCATACAGAAGTGGGATCTATTTCTCCACTCTGAGTTCTGGGCAATGTGATTTGCTTTGGCCAACAGAACAGAAGCAAAAGTGAGTGAGACCAGCAGAGACTGTGACGTGCGTGTGCAGGGGGCCCCGGCCCCTCCTTCTGCACTTGAGAGTCTTGCCACAGGAAAGAGCCAGGCTAGCCTCCCAATTGCTGGCTGTGCAGCTGAAGACATCCTAGGTTGTTCAGCTGCCAGTGCATCTGTCAGCTGGCCAGACACAAGAGCAGGGCCCACAGAGGCCGGCTATGCTCAGATGTGAAGAAACACCCAACCAAGCTACTGAATTATGATGAATCACGATTACTGGTGATTATGTTAGGCCACTAAATTGGGGGCTGGTTTGTTTAGCAGCAGAAGCTAACTGATACATTCCTTTTCATGGTGAGTCTATGTTCAGTTAGCTCCTCAGTTCAGTTCAGTTCAGTCACTCAGTCGTGTCTGACTCTGCGACTCCGTGAATCGCAGCACGCCAGGCCTCCCTGTCCATCACCAACTCCCGGAGTTCACTCAGACTCATGTCCACTGAGTCAGTGATGCCATCCAGCCATCTCATCCTCTGTCGCCCCTTCTCCTCCTGCCCCCAATCCTTCCCAGCATCAAAGTCTTTTCCAATGAGTCAACTCTTCACATGAGGTGGTCAAAGTACTGGAGTTTCAGCTTTAGCATCATTCCTTCCAAAGAAGTCTCAGGGTTGATCTCCTTCAGAATGGACTGGCTGGATCTCCTTGCAGTCCAAGGGACTCTCAAGAGTCTTCTCCAACACCACAGTTCAAAAGCATCAATTCTTCGGCACTCAGCCTTCTTCACAGTCCAACTCTCACATCCATACATGACCACAGGAAAAACCATAGCTTTGACTAGACAGACCTTAGTTGGCAAAGTAATGTCTCTGCTTTTGAATATGCTACCTAGGTTGAGCTTCTCTCCTCAGAGAAAGAGAAAGTGTTAGTTGCATCCGACTCTTTGTGACATCACAGGATTGCAGCCTGCCAGTTTCCTCTCTTCATGGAATTCTCCAGGCAGGAATACTAGAGAGCATAGCCATTACCTTCTCCAGGGGGTCCTCCTGACCCAGGGATGGAGTCTGGGTCTCCTGCAGGGGAGGCAGATTCTGTACCACCTGAGCCACCAGCGAAGCCCAGGGGCCCTGCCTAATCACCTGAGCTCAAATAGCACCCTCCCCCATCACTCTTAAAACCCTTTGCTGATGTTGTTCAGTTGCTAAGTCGTGTCCGACTCTTTGTGACCCCATGAACTGCAGCACGCAAGGTTTCCCTGTCTTTCAGTATCTCCTGGAGTTTGCTCAAACTCACGTCCATTGAGTCGGTGATGCCATCCAACCATTTCATCCTCTGTTGCCCACTTCTCCTCCTGCCCTCCATCTTTCCCAGCATCGGGGTCTTTTTCCATTAGTCGGCTCTTCGAATCAGGCAGCCAAAGCACTGGAGCTTCAGCTTCAGCATCAGTCCTTCCAATGAATATTCATTGTTCAATTGTCATCTCCTCAGAGAGACCCTGCCTAACCACCTGCACCCTCCCCCACCTCTCTCAAAACTCTTATTCTGCTTTATTTTCTGTCATCCAACGAGATGTTCTACATTGATTTGCTTATTTATTTTAATTGATTTGCTTATTATTTTGCTTATTTATTTTCATCAGACTTTCCCACTTAGATGAAAGCTCCCTGAGGGCAGGAACCCTGTTGACAGTGTTCGCTGTTTTATTCCCAGATCCTAGAACAGTACTTGAAAACAGATGGTTAGGTAAGGCTTAAAAAAAGATAATAAATTGACTGATTGAAGAGTACATGTTTAGTAGATACCTGTAGGTAAATGAATCAAAATACAATCATTTGAGTTTCACCAAAATCACAGCCAATGGTAAACAAATATTTATTGCCACTAATGTAACAAGTGCTTTGCATACTGTTCATGGAGTTCTCATGAATATTCATTGGAAGGACGGATACTGAATCTGAAGCTCCAAAACTCTGGCCACCTGATGCGAAAAACTGACTCCTTGGAAAAGACCTCGATGCTGGGAAGGACTGAAGGCAGGAGGAGAAGGGGACGACAGAGGATGAGATGGTTGGCTGGCATCACCGACTCAATGGACATGAGTTTGAGCAAGCTCCTAGGGTTGGTGATAGATAGAGAAGCCTGGCCTGCTGCAGTCCATGGGGTCTGTACAGCAAAGAACCAAGGCCTGTTTTTGGCACTGGAGATTCAGGGGTAAATACCAATATACAGCAAAGTCTCTCTAGGAGTTTCCATTGCAGTGAAGACAGACAATGAACACATAACAACAACAACAACAACAATTGGATAGTTCCACAGAGTGATGAATACCATGAAAAAAAGGGAAAGGGCTGGGATAGGGAGTGACTAGGCAGGGGTAGGGGATAGTCACGGAGGACTTCTTGGAGGACGTGACATTTAAGCTGAGACTTGGGTGATGAGAAGGAGGCTGCCATCCTGTAGCATTTTTGGAAGGACTTTCTAGGCTGAGAGGACAGAAACGGTAAAGGCCCTGGGATGGGAACACATTTGATTTGTGGTTGGAACTAAGTGGCCGAGGGAGAAGGTGGAGGAAAGTGAGATCAGAAGGGCAGGTGGTGGGGCTAGATCACGTCAGGAGGTCTGGATTTTCTTCTCTTTAATGGGAGCTAGGGAGGCTTAGATCTGGGAGCACAGAGGTGACACGATATGACCAGTGTCTTGGAAAGCGCACTAGGGCTGGACTCCATAATGAGGCCAGGGAGGACGCTGTTGTGATCCCTGAGGCCGGGACAAAGTGGGTAGTGGTGAAAACGGGGCCAAGTGCACAGGCTGAGAGACAGCAGTACCAGGACTCTCAGTGGCCTGGATGGAATTGAGGGAAAGAGAAAATGTTCCTGATCCAAGGGGCAGAGTGGCTGCGGGCACCACATTCCTGAGATGGAGAAGGCCTGGAGGGCAGGAGGGAGCCGACTTAGATCAGGGGGATCCCTGTGAGGGAGAAAGGCCACCTCCCTCTTGAAACAAGAGGCAGCGCCCCGCATTCTCCCAAGCCGCCCCTACTTTGTTTGCCTGGCAAGAGGCACTGTCGTTGTTCCATTGCTAAGTCGTACCCGACTCTGCAACTCCATGGACTGCAGCACGCCAGGCTCCCCTATCCTTCTCCCGGGTTTGCTCAGATTCATGCCCATTGAGTCGGTGATGCTCTCTAACCATCTCATCCTCTGCCGCCCCATTCTCCTCCTGAATCAGGGTCTTTTCCGATGAGTCAGCTCTGAGATGCACTCAGATACCATCTAATCTAGGGTTGCTGCGAAAGCGATTACTTTCCTCTTTGAGCTAATATCCATGTTCCATATTCATTTTCCTCTGGTGTATCAATTAGTATTTATATAAATGGAAATTAATTTTGTTATTTCTCTCCCATGTTTCAACTCTCTCAGCTCCTTTCCTATTCATCACTGCTGATATTTGCAAAACTTCTAAAATTAGTGTCATCTGCAAATTAGCAAGTCATATATCTCCTTTCAAAACATTAATAGGATTGGCCGTATTTACCAACCACAACGCATCCCCCTGGGTCACTTTATCAAAGCACTCGTCATTTGCACAGGCTAGGAGAGCACATTTAATGGCAACCCACTCCAGTACTCTTGCCTGGAAAATCCTATGGAAAGAGAAGTCTTGTAGGCTACCATCCACAGGGTCACAAAGAGTCGGACACGACTGAGTGACTTCACTCACTCACAGGAGAGCACATTTAGGATTTGGGATACAGGGAGAGGCAAGGTTCAGAGAAGGCAGCTTTGGAAATCACAGGTCTCAAAGTGGGCAGAGGGTCCTTGGGCAGCACATTCTTTTGCCATCCTGCTGAGTAGAGACGCAAAAATTATGCTTTTCTTGTAGCAAAAAGGTCTGGGAGCTCTACTCCAGGGCAAAACTCCCAGGGCATTGAAATAACATTTCTGAGAAAGGTCAGAAGCTGGTTCAGCAGGAAAAACATTTACAGACAGCATCTTTGGAGGAAATCATCAGATGGAGGGGACACTGGACGCTTCTGGCCAGCCTTCCTTCCTTCCTTCTTCTGGTTACGGCACTCTAGCCTCCCTGAAGCACCATCAGGGTGGCTGACTCCCCACTCTTGGCTCTAAAGATGGGCTTCTGACCCATGTTTTCCATCCCATTCCTTCCCTTCCCACCAAGGTAAGCCACAGTGATTAGTTAAGCATGGGCACGTGAGCCAGGTGAGCAGACATTCCAGGAAGACTGTTGGACTTAACTGGGAAACAAAAGCTCTTTTACCTGGGATTACAGGGTGGAGCTTCAAGGAGCTCCCTTGTGGACAGGGTCTCAATGGGAGACACACAAGAGACTGAGAAATGGGGCAGAAAGACAGAGGGAGACACCAAGCCTTGATGACATCCTTTGCACACCTGGATCCAGCAGCATGGGAAAACTAGCAACCCCTGACCTTCCTAGTTACATGCACGAGTGTGTGCTCAGTTACGGCTGATGCTTTGCGACCCCGTGGACTGTAGCCCGCCAGGCTCCTCAGTCCATGTGATTCTCCAGGCAAGAATACTGGAATGGGTTGTCATTTCCTTCTCCAGGGGATCTTCCTGACCCACAGATCGTCTCCTACGCCTTCTGTACTGCAGGCAAATTCTTTATCAGGGAGCCACTGGGAAGCCCTTTTAGCTACATAAGCTAAGAAATTTCCTTTTTTGCTTAACTCAGTTTGAATTCAATTTCCCTTATCCCCAGCTCCCCACCCCAAATCCTGACCAACCTAGAGGAGCTCAGACTAAACCAGAAATGACGGCTGTCTCCCAGTTTTGTGAGATGCTGACTCTCCCCAAAGACCTCTCTGGAGTGTATTGAGTGGTGAGGACCTGGACAGTGGATTCAGACAGACTCGGTCCCGTCCTTGACCTCATTACTAGCTATGTGACCCCAGGTGGCTTTCTCCATCTCTCGGAGCCTCTGTTTCCTAACTGCATCTGGAAAATGGGGAGAATAAGAGCTGGAAGTGAGATAAGGCAGAGAAAGCCCCAGCACAGGGCCTGGATGGGGGATGAAACTGAGCCCCAGCTGGGCCCTGGCCTACACTGGGTTGGCTTTCAAATTATCAGTTGCCCCCAAGTCCCAAAGCAATTGAGAGAGAGTTCTGGAAAGCAAGGGGCTGAGAATTCAAAGGGAAGGCTTCTTCCTCTCTTCTCAGAGGCGATCTGTGCTTGTGGAATGAGGGAGGGGGAGCTGAATTCTCACTGGGCACCACGCAGATGGGAGCGGGTCACAGCAAGGCCTTAAGAAGGGGGTGTGGTGGGCACTGTGCGACACCCCCCGGGTCCCGCCTCCCACCCCCAGGGGTGACAGTCCCCAGGGGACTGGGAGTGTTGACGACCCCCCACCATGACCACACTTGGCGTTGCCCCTCCCCAGCCTGCATCAGGTGGCCTATTAACGCAGGCGTGTAAAGGCCCAGGCCCCTTACTCAAGACCCCCCTTACTCAGCCCCCTTACTTCAAAGGGACTTTGAGCTCCCTGCAGGCTGGCAGAGGCCTTGGTGTGATTGTCCCTTGGCCCAGTTCTCTGTGCCCAGCCCTGCTTCCTACCCTCCCCCAAGAGGATGCCCCAGTAAACTCCATCACAGAGGCTGCTTCTTGGGGACCCAGACAGTGGCAGTCGACATCCTTTTAAAGGGCAGAGACGGACAGCGAGGGCACACCAGGTGGGCATGGCCTGCATGGAAGCTTGGTGGGGGCACGGGGTCTCAGGAGATGGGGCAGGGAGGAGTGGAGAAAAGAGGAGGCTAAATTCTGACACCTTAAGGCTCTGTTCTGGAGATGATGGTGGGGGGCATGATGATGGCATGGTGCATCTCTTCCTCTCAGAAGATAACTGGAGGTGCACGGCGGGCACAGGGGGCAAGGAAGAGTAGGAGGGGAGGTGGCAGCGAGCAAGCTGGCAGAGCCCTGTGAACAGGGAATGGGAGGCAGAGACCACAGCCAGTGGGACCGAGGCCTGAGAGTCCCCGAGAACTCAAGCAGAGGTAGGGGATGTGTGCTGAGTCAGAGAGGACCTGGCCTGAGGGGCACATGGGCTGAGGACAGAGAACAGACACAGCGAAACCCATACGGAATCTGCCCAAGACCACCAGCCAGCAGCCGGCTGGGCAAACACACATGTTTGGCTCATAGGATGTTTTTACAGTATTGTAAAATTTGTCACCAGCATTTAAAAACCTGGAGATGTCACGTAAAAATCCAGATTCCTGACTTTTTAGAAGAGTGGGCACCTGGGCTGGTACTCCTGATGCCCCATCCCCGATGGAGCCATGAGGATGCAAGCTTCCTCTCCTCCAGCATCTGCTCTGTGGTCCAGTCTGAAGGGGCAACTTGAACCCTGGACGGACAGATGCCCAGGTCTCTCCGGCTCTTACATCTTCTTGCTCTATAACTCCGGGGCTCCCACTGCACCCTCTGGGGTCAGGGCTGCAGCTAACACATCAGACTTCTGTGTGTGGCCCTCTGGGAGGGCACACTGCCAGGAGGACCCCTCCTCTGAAGGGCTGCAGCCCTGCCAGAGCCAATGAGCCCAGCACCAGCTGGTTTCAGCCCTGACTTGTTCCAGGGCCTGGTGTCTCTGAACACGGTCTCCTCCATCTCCTCCACTGTCCCGGGAAACCCTGTCCCAAGTGGCCATGACTCCCTCCCGACTCCCGACCCCCAAAGGTCCTCCTTCCTGCAACACTGCCCCATGGGAGGGTACTCACAGATGCCATGGTAGACGCCCGGCTCTGGTGTGGTGACATCAGGGACAGGGGGACTGGTGGGCAGCTCTGGCTCCAGGCCCTGCACACAGGGTGGGGGAGAAGCAGAGGGAAGGGGTGATTCTAGTGATACCCACACAGCTGGCTGGCCACTCTTCCAGCTACTGCCCACCCCGTGCCCCAGGTAAGTCCTGGTCTTTTCCGGTATTTTGTTTTCTGCCTTGATGAGAGCCCCGTGACTGGTAATATGGGCAGGCCCAGAAACCCTCCTGCATCTGATGTCTTTGCCAGAAGCTCTTACTGTTAGGGGAGGTGTTGGACACTAATCAGCTCAGGCGATCAGATTTTCTGGACCAGGGAAGGACTGTATCTAGTTTACCCAGTGAGCTGGAAGAAGGAGGGAGAAAGAGAGAGATCGGGAGGGAGGGATGGAGGGAAGGAGGGGAAAGAATTCAAACGTACAGAATGGTTCTCAACCCTGGGGATTGTGCATCTCATTAAAAAACATCTTTTGGCTGCTCCGCATGGCACGCAGGATCCCAATTCTCCAACTAGGGATTGAACCTGTGCCACCTGCATTTTCAGTGTGGAGTCTTAACCACAGGACCGCCAGGGAAATCCCCCTGCATCTGCGTTTCTTAAACCTTCCCATGATTCCCATGGGCAGGCAGATAAAGAACCCCTGGTCTAGAGACAGACTGGGCCACCACATCCTGCACCTAGATCTCTGTGTGATCGTAAACTTTTCTCATTAGATCTCTGCACTTAAGTCAGGGTAGAAGAGCCCATAGTTCTTCACAGACGGGAAAGTGTTAGTCGCTCAGCCATTTCTGACTCTTTGCGACCCCATGGACTGCAGCCCACCAGGTTCCTCTGTCCATGGGATTCTCTAGGCAAGAATACCGGAGTGGGTAGCCATTCCCTTCTCCAGATCTTCCTGACCTAGACAGGAAAGCTGAGATGCAAAGAGAAGTGGAGCCACTTGTCCAGATCTTCGAGTTTTAGTGGGGATAGTTGTTTGGGTACCTGATGACACCCTGATGACCCCTCAGTCTAGCCCCTCCAGGCCCCTGCCTGGCTATGGGGAGGAACAAGCGGAAGGCTGTCTGCCAGAAGCTGTCCTCTGACGCTGAGCAGCCTCGGGCCACCCTAAAGCCCACGTGCCTTCTCTGGCCTTCCCAATCCCCTGACCTCCGTGAGCCTCCTAGGATGCCACCTGCTGGATGGACAGGCCTGGACACCTAGGCGAGCCCCCTGCTAGGGGTGTGACCCTGACATGACCTCCCTCAGCTCCCTGTCCTAACTGCCTAGGCAGAGAGAGTGATCCCTCTCTGCCCCTCCCAGGACTCCACTGGATCAGAGTTCCTGAGCAGGGACTTCACCATGTGGAAAACGGTGGGGGAGTGCAAGGCTTCGAGACCCTCTCTCAGCTGGAGGCCCACACAGCTAAGCCAGTCTGCACACGTGTTTTGTGACCTGCAGAAGGTTTGAAAATACTATGAACTGGTGGCCAACATTTTTTTTTACTGGGGAGATTTTACATAACAATCCAGATTTCTGGCTTTCTGTGAAAGAATGGGGACAATCACTGGCAACGAGCTAGCTTGTCTGGTGAAGGGGGGACAAGGTCTTTCCTCGCCCCTTCCCCATCTCACGTGGTGCTCTGCGGGCCCCTGCAGGTTACGACCTGTGCACACAGTGCAATTGACAAGCCGCATCACTGCCCCGTCTTGGTCGTGACCTCCCTGTAGCTGAACCTTTGTCCTTGGCTCCTGGTTGGTTGTTTGCACTCTTCTCCCCACCCTCTTATGTTCTCTTTCTCCTATGGCCTCAAGAACATCCCCGGAGACCCTGGCATCTCTTCACTGTGACCACTGGTCTTTGACTTGGGCTGACCCTTGTTCTGAAGGTCATCTTTCATTTCCGATAATTAGTCCATTAAAAGCACAGACTTGAGACTTCTCTGGTGGTCCAGTGTCTAGGACTCTGCACTCCCAATGCAGGGGGCCCGGGTTCGATCTCTGGTTAGGGAGCTAGATCCCACACGCAGCAACTAAGACCCGGTCTGGCTAAATAAACAAAATAAATAAACATTTGAAAAAAGAAAAGCACAGACTTGGTAGCGTCTTGCATTCAAGTTTGAGCCTTGTTACACCCCCACGAGGTGTCCTTGGATAGGTCCCTTAGCCTGTCTGAGCCTTGGTTTTCTCAACAGGGATATTATTAATCATCTCTACTCCAAGGGCTGTGAGGAGGGTTAAACACCAAGACAAGTGCTCCACGACTGATCACGATATGTGCCCAAGAAAGTGACTGCCAGGATCATCATCATTTTAATTCTCAAGTCTGCCTATTAAAAGCATTTGCAGCCCTTCCATCAAAAACAACAGCGAGGGATCAAAACGCAACCCAAAGCAAAAACTCCCCCAAGACTGCCAACCTCTAAATTACAGAGATGACACAGAACTGATTTCCCCAGCTTTGATTAAAATTTGAATACTTTCTTCACATTGGTTAAAAAAAAAATAATAATTAGAGAATGAAATACGACACACAGCACAAAAAATGAAGCAGAAAAATGGGAAATGTCAAAACAGGAGTGCCAGCAGCTTACGGGACATCCATCTTCATCCCTCCTGCTCTACCCTGAGTCAGGAGCAGAAATCTATCTGGGTGCCGTCCCCACTACCCCCCACGCGGCTCCCCTCGCCACCAGTCCTACCCGGTCGTCAGCCCACGAGCCGGCCTGGGTGTGCGGCCTCTCCTCCCCCTGGCCGTCGGCCGTGCTGGGCCTCTGCAGGGCCTCCTCGCTCTGCAGGCTGCACAGGCTCTCCACGTCCAGATCAAACGTCTCATCGGAGCAGAATATGGCCTCAAGAATATCGTCGTCGGTCGTGAATAAGATCGTGTCGCCAAAGTGCTCTGGAGCTGACAGGGGGACCGGGAAGACGCAAGAGTCAGCTCATCCCACATCGCAACGAGGAACAGATCGGGAACCTAAATCCATCAATCTTGGACTAAGAAAATCCCAACTTGCTAACAGGTCTTGATTTGAGTAACTGAGCCTTATTCTTCTTTACATCTTTGCAAATGGAATTCACGGATTATAAGAACCACACAGATTTAATGAAGGCACTTAATCTAGTGAGGGCGGCTTCCCTGGGGGCTCAGACAGTAAAGAATCTGCCTGCAGTGCAGGAGACCCAGGTTCCATCTCTGGGTTGGGAAGAGTCCCTGGAGAAGGGCATGGCAACCCACTCGAGTATTCTTGCCTGGAGAATCCCATGGACAGAGGAGCCTGGCGGGCTATGGTCCAGGGGGTCCTAAAGAGTCAGACACAGCTGAGAGCCTTAGCACAACATAATGAGGATCAATCACTGTGATCTGTCATGAAATAAGGGATGTTGCACAGGCACCGGTGAGGCACTGAAGCTGGTCCTGCTGGTGCCCCACACAGATCTTTTGCTGGTCTTTGCAGGGGGTCTTGCCTGGAAGGGTGTGGGATTTATGTCCCCAACCAGGGGAGCCTGGGGTTTCCAAAGCCTAGCTGCTTTGCTGTAAAGCAGGACAGATCCTGAAATTTACACTCCTGAGCTCCCCTTGGGATCAGGCTGAGGCTAGGCTTCCCCTGAAAAAGCTTCCTTCCTAGCTTCTCTTCCTACCCTTCCACATCCTACACCCCTCGCTGCCCTACAGATTCTCCCGAGAACACTCTCTCCATCAGTCACTTATGGAAGGAATCCCCTCGTCAGACTCAGGCCCTAGGAAGCTGAGCAAGGCTGGTACCCAGAGCAGGCATCTCAGTAAGGCCAGCTCTTGCACACCCCACTGCAAAAGGCAAGGAGAGGGCCAGGTCTAGGAAAGCAGGGGGACCTATCTGTCCCTGGCCAGCCGCTAAGTTTAGTTTCTCTGCAGAGCCTCAGGGAGTAGTGGGTAGGGGCTTTGAGAACACTCTTACAGCCATACCGTACCTCCCGTCAGGGTTCCAGAGGCCTTGGCGATTTCTCCCTTAAAGATGCATTGCGCGTCTAATAGCATCGTGATGTCCTTCACGCCCCGGAAAGAATGGATCCGTGACTTATTGTAATTCCAGATCCTGATCAGGGCGACCTGGTAAGGCTGCACGAAGTCCATGGAGATGGTGTGGGACTTGCCCGGCGTGAAGGGGGCCAGCCAGACGTGCATGTCGTCCTGCGTCCTGTTTACCCCATCGATGAGGTTGCTGACCACGCGGGGGTCTCTCCCGTAGGCCGGTAAGATGTTGATGTCCGGGGGGTCGGCTTGAATGTTTTCGATTCTCACCGGCTCCCCTTTGGAACTGAATATTTCTATCCCGTTGAGGCCAACGTAGTGCCTGTCCCCCCACGTGGACTTGATGTCGATGACCAGGCGCTGTCCATAGGGCAGGACGGGGATTTTGAAGTCACCCCCGTCGTCTGTTACAGGGGAGCCGTGGTCCTGCCCTCTCATGGGCTCCGGCTTCTCCTCCTTCCAGCGGGGCAGCTGTTCCTCTGCCGGCTGCTTCTCTGCTGCTGTAGGAACTCGTCCAGGATGTCGCCCTGGAATTCCTTGTTGGAGATGCGTCCCCGGTGGGAGCGGTCGAAGGCCGTGAGGGAGTCCCACGACTCGTGCAAGCTGTGTTCCTGCTCGCTGTGCCAGCGGGGCCGTGGCGGCAGCCGGGGGGACCAGGCGTCTTCTGGAAGGAAGGACACAGGAGGGGTGAAACTCCATTAGTGGTGCAGGGGGCAGTGGGGACCCTTAAACATTGTCTCATCCGGTGGCTCTCTGCTCGGTGGGGGTCACCCTTGGGGGCATATTCTAGAAACCATGGGTGTTTTTTTAAAAAACTTTTTTATTTTAGAGTGTAGCCAATTCCCAGGTGGCACTAGCAGTAAAGAACCCACCCACCAGTGCAGAAGACATAAGAGATGAGGGTTGGACCTCTGGGTCAGGAAGATCCCCTGGAGGAGGGCATGGCAACCCACTCTAGTATTCTTGCCTAGAGAATCCCCATGGACAGAGGAGCCTGGCGGCTACAGTCCATAAGAGTCACACACGACTGAACTGACTTAACATGGACACTTAGCCAATTAACATAGGCTCAGTGGTTAAAAAAAAAAAACCCACCTGCAATGCAGGAGACATGGGTTTGACCCCTGGGTTGGGAAGATCCCTTGGAGAAGGAAATGGCAAACCACTCCAGTATGCTTGCCTGGAAAATCCCATGGACAGAGGAACCTGGTGGGCTACTGTCCACAGGGTCGCAAAGAGTTGAACACAACTTAGCAATTAAACAACAACACAGCCAGTTAACAATGTTGTGATAGTTCCAAATGAACCCCAAGGGGACTCATCCATACATATACACGGATCCACTCTCCCCCAAACTCCTCTCCCATCCAGGCTGCCATGTAACTTTGAGGAGAGTTCACTGTGCTATATAGTAGGTCCTTGCTGGTTATCCATTTTAAATACAGCAGTGTGTACCTGCTGACCCCAAATTCCCTATCTCTTCCCCCGATTCTTCACCAGTGGCTGGTGTGATGCTCTTGGCTGTCTCGTTGCTCAAATCCCCTGGAGGAGGGCATGGCAACCCACTCTAGTATTCTTGCCTAGAGAATCCCCATGGACAGAGGAGCCTGGCGGCTACAGTCCATAAGAGTCACACACGACTGAACTGACTTAACATGGACACTTAGCCAATTAACATAGGCTCAGTGGTTAAAAAAAAAAAACCCACCTGCAATGCAGGAGACATGGGTTTGACCCCTGGGTTGGGAAGATCCCTTGGAGAAGGAAATGGCAAACCACTCCAGTATGCTTGCCTGGAAAATTCCATGGACAGAGGAACCTGGTGGGCTACTGTCCACAGGGTCGCAAAGAGTTGAACACAACTTAGCAATTAAACAACAACACAGCCAGTTAACAATGTTGTGATAGTTCCAAATGAACCCCAAGGGGACTCATCCATACATATACACGGATCCACTCTCCCCCAAACTCCTCTCCCATCCAGGCTGCCATGTAACTTTGAGGAGAGTTCACTGTGCTATATAGTAGGTCCTTGCTGGTTATCCATTTTAAATACAGCAGTGTGTACCTGCTGACCCCAAATTCCCTATCTCTTCCCCCGATTCTTCACCAGTGGCTGGTGTGATGCTCTTGGCTGTCTCGTTGCTCATTGGCCCTTGAAGGGCGGAGCCAGGGATGCAACTAGGAATGGTCCAGGCACAGAGTCTGGTCTCCTGTCTCAGGCACCATTCAGGTTGGTAAAAAAAAAACTGTTTGTGGTCACCTGAGTCTGGAACCTTGTTGTTTTACAAAGAGACGAGTCTCTTTTCGATATCCTTTGGATTTGCTAAAAATGCGACGACCATGCAAATCAAGGGAACTCTCCCTGGTTGTGGGAGAACCTTTGCGGGAAGTCATCTCCGCTTCAGAAACTCACCCGACCCAAAGCGATGCGGCTGCCTGTGGCGTCTGAATCACCAGCCCCAGGGTCTGTTCTGGAGGCTGTCACAGCCACATGACCCTAGCGGAGTTTTTCAAAGGCTGCGGAATGGCAGGTGGAAGGCTTGTGAAAGAATGTTACGTGGGGCGGGGGATGGGGGGAAGCCAGATATGCCACTTCAGATGCGGCCTCTGTGGGCAGCATGTCCCAACGTGTTAATATCATTCCTGGGTGGGGAATAGGAAAGACTTGAACTGTCTTCTTTGATACTTTCTCTTCTAAGTTCCCTACGTGTATTATTTTTATAATCAAGGACAAAATTCTATTTAAAAAGCCAGGTATATTACAGGTATATTACAAGGTAAGGAATTTACTTCTACTTGTGAGGAAATTGATTCCAAGAGCCGGGTTTATGTCTGGAGCATGTGGAGAACCGGGGCCTGGCCCTCAGGGGGTGGCTCCAAAGGCCCTGCCCTCCTCCTTGTAGGAAAGTAAAGCCCAGGCATGTGCATCCAGCAGTGGCCGGTCCCCCCGGCCAAGCCATGGCTAACTGACACCTAAGGGTGTCATTCTGGACAAACAGCAGCTGACGACCCTGGCATTCTGTTTTCTCTCCTTTCATCTCATCCTATGCCCTGTACTCCATTTTCTGCCTGTCTCCTAGGGGGCCTGACTCCATCAATTATCTCCTCTCTCCAGAGTCTTCAATCACTCCTTCCCCACTGGCATCTCCCCTCTCTCTGCCGGCAGACACGCATAAATCTCTCCCACCTGAAAGAAGAAGGAAGCTGACCTGATCTTGTGGCTCCCTCCAACTGCCGTCCTATTTTCTCCCTCCTTTCACTGCAGACGCTGCATCCTCGTGACCCCCGCCCTTGCTTTACCCCCTGTAACCCGGCTCCTCTGTACAGAGCTGCGGCTTTTTGCAGGCCCAAGCTCCACTTCTCCTTCTCGTCGGAACAAAAATCCCGACTTTTCTTCGGGTACCCTGTACTTTTAGACCATGCAGTTTAGGTGAATGCTGACACCACCTTTCCAAGCTAGGTTCATGAAAGGAACTATGGGGAAGGAGAAGGCTCTCTTTAAATTGGTGCTGCTTCCTAGGAAGTACTAGTGGTAAAGAATGGGCCTGCTGATACAGGAGACGTAAGAGACCCAGGTTCCCTCCCTGGGTCAGGAAGGTCTCCTGGAAGAGGGCATGACAACCCACTCTAGTGTTCTTGCTCAGAGAATGCCATGGAGGAGCCTGGTGGACTACAGTCCGTGGGGTCGCAAAGCCTCGGACATGACTGGAGCGACTTGGCACGCACGCATGCACTCTGAGCTGGTCGGATGGAGGGATGGAGTGGTCACTGGCTACATTGTGGGGAGGGGAGAGCGTGGCTGAGAATGAAGCGGGTGGATGTGAACTGAGAACTAGAGAGTCCTGATGACACTTATATGATCCCCTGGATCCAGCCATGCCTGAAGTCAAACCCTTGTATCCATAAGAGTCTTATAATTCCCACCACCCCGCCACTGAAGCAGCTTATCCAAGTACACAGTGACTCTAAGCACACAATCTTTCTCGGTCCTCTGTCCCTGCTTGATGGCCCAGTCAAGGTAGGTGCCCCCTCCACCTGCTCAGGAGACATCTCTTCCTGGTTCTCCACTCTCCCCTGCCGACTGCACCTCTCTCTGTGCCACAGCACCCTCCGCTCCTCCTGGAGCTCTAACTCTGGCTGCACCAGAATGCCTCAGCCCCCTCCTGTCCTCCCCCAACACTCCCTTCATCCAGCCCCTGGCTCCCGTGCAAGCCCCGCTCACTGTCATAAGCCAGGTTCTGGCCTCTCTCTATCCTCCCCACTCCTGGAAGAGGGCATGACAACCCACTCTAGTGTTCTTGCTCAGAGAATGCCATGGAGGAGCCTGGTGGACTACAGTCCGTGGGGTCGCAAAGCCTCGGACATGACTGGAGCGACTTGGCACGCACGCATGCACTCTGAGCTGGTCGGATGGAGGGATGGAGTGGCCACTGGCTACACTGTGGGGAGGGGAGAGCGTGGCTGAGAATGAAGCGGGTGGATGTGAACTGAGAACTAGAGTCCTGATGACACTTATATGATCCCCTGGATTCAGCCATGCCTGAAGTCAAACCCTTGTATCCATAAGAGTCTTATAATTCCCACCACCCCGCCACTGAAGCAGCTTATTCAAGTACACAGTGACTCCAAGCACACAATCTTTCTCGGTCCTCTGTCCCTGCTTGATGGCCCAGTCAAGGTAGGTGCCCCCTCCACCTGCTCAGGAGACATCTCTTCCTGGTTCTCCACTCTCCCCTGCCGACTGCACCTCTCTCTGTGCCACAGCACCCTCCGCTCCTCCTGGAGCTCTAACTCTGGCTGCACCAGAATGCCTCAGCCCCCTCCTGTCCTCCCCCAACACTCCCTTCATCCAGCCCCTGGCTCCCGTGCAAGCCCCGCTCACTGTCATAAGCCAGGTTCTGGCCTCTCTCTATCCTCCCCCACACTGTCTTCATCCAGCCCCTGGCTCCCGTGCAAGCCCCACTCACTGTCATAAGCCAGGTTCTGGCCTCTCTCTATCCTCCCCTAACACTCCCTTCATCCAGCTCCTGGCTCCCGTGCAAGCCCCGCTCGCTGTCATAAGCCAGGTTCTGGCCTCTCTCCCTGGGGTCGCTAAGTCACTTCAGTCGTGTCCGACTCTGCACAATCCCATAGACAGCAGCCCACCAGTCTCCGCTGTCCCTGGGATTCTCCAGGCAAGAACACTGGAGTGGGTTGCCATTTCCTTCTCCAATGCATGAAAGTGAAAAGTGAAAAGTGAAAATGAAGTCGCTCAGTTGTGTCTGACTCTTCGTGACCCCATGGACTGCAGCCTACCAGGCTCCTCCGTCCGTGGGATTCTCCAGGCAAGAGTACTAGAGTGGGGTGCCATTGCCTTCTCCATCTCCCTGGGGTACCATGTTCCAATTCCCATGATCCCTTGGAACATCCGGACATGTCCACTCTGTCACTTTCGCCTCTAGACATCTAAAGTGGAGTTGACCAAATCCTCTAATGGGCATTATCCCTACTATACCAGTGATTCAGATGGTAAAGAATCTGCCTGCAAAGTGGGAGACCTGGTTTCAATCCCTGGGTCGGGAAGATCCCCTGGAGAAGGGAAAGGCAACCCACTTTACTATTCTTGCCTGGAGAATTCCATGGACAGAGGGGCCTGGCAGGCTACAGTCCACGAGGTCTCAGAGTTGGACATGAGTAAGCAACTAACACTTTTCCCTACGATACTGAGAATAAAGAAAATCCAACTCCTCACTGTGCCCCCAGGGCCCTGAGTGTGACCCCCAACCCCCAACCTCAGCTGACTCCTCCAGCCTCACCTCCCACTCCAAACATGCCAGCCTTTCATTCCACCCATACAAGTCTCTCCTGGCTTCAGAGATTTTGCGCTCACAGCACCCTTCTGCCAGGAACACTCCTGCCCCAGAGACCCACTACATGGCTCTTCTGGACACCCTCCTTCTGGAAGAGGCCTTCTCTGCTCTCTCCCCTGCTGCATCCCAGGGCCTGGCACAGAACTGGTGCCTAGACGTGCTCCTAAGTGTATCTCAGTAAAGTGTGGGGGCTTGGCACCACTATCACATTCCCCGCTGTGCTCAGGGCTGGAGGCCGAGGGACTCCCCCCTCCACCTGTCAGTCCTCCTGCACCTCCTCACCACCCCCTACTTCTCATCTGTCATTAACAAGACCCCAGGAGTCCCTCCCATCCTTGCCTCCAGGCGTGAGACTTAACATCTGGCACGAGGAACCTCCATATGGATCGTCAGCACCTCAGTTTATTGTGATTTGATTTCCACTGACTGAGATAAATGGGCCGGGCTGGTCTTCAAGGGCACGGAAGGAGAAAGCAGTGAAAGTCCTGTGTGTCAGGGACTCAGCGTGCCTTTCTCTGCCAGGGTGTGCGAGAAAGGCAGGGCTTGCTTTCATCCCGTGTCTGCTTTCTGACCCAGTCTCCCCTAGAGAGGCACGCTCTGGGTTTTAAAAGTGGAGAGGTGCAGGCTTCGCCCTGGACCTCTCAGATGTGACAGCAGGCTGGGGCCCAGTTTCCCTCTGTTTGCAGTAGGACAGGCGACTTGTTAATCCTTGGGAGTCGGGCAACTGCTGGGATCAGTGTTTTGTCCTGTCCGTCAACATTCCTCCCCACAGATCTGAACGGACAACAGAAAGCTACTGCCTTCATCTGCAGTGAACATGGTTTGGGAGGGAGCAATATGAGATGACGGGACTGAAGGTTCAAAACGATTCCTTGGTGGAGATTAATATGAATGGCAAAGTTCCGAACTTCACTTTATAAAAAACACTATGAAGTGTTAGTGGCTCAGTCGTGTCCGACTCTGAGACGGCACGGAGCGTAGCCCTCCAGTGTCCTCTGTCCAAGGGATTTTCCTGGCAAGAATATTGCCATGGGTAGCCTTTCCCTTCTCCAGGGGATCTTCCCAACCCAGGGATCGAACCCAGGTCTCCCGCATTGCAGGTGGATTCTTTACCAGCTGAGCCACTAGGGAAACCCTGAGGTAGGCACTAGTGGCTACTAAAAGGGGAAGCGAAAAAGCACATAGTGAGATGCAACTGAGCCACATTTATTCTAGGTGAATAGCCATAGCTGATAGGCCAAGAAGTGGGCATCTGACCTAAGCCAACCAATCAGCTTCTGCCGTGAGTCTTTGGAATTGGGGTTTCCCTTTTGGCTCAGCTGGTAAAGAATCCACCTGCAATGCGGGAGACCTGGGTTCGATCCCTGGGTTGAGAAGATCCCCAGGAGAAGGGAAAGGCTACCCATGGCAATATTCTTGCCAGGAAAATCCCTTGGACAGAGGACACTGGAGGGCTACGCTCCGTGCCGTCTCAGAGTCGGACACGACTGAGCCACTAACACTTCATAGTGTTTTTTATAAAGTGAAGTTCGGAACTTTGCCATTCATATTAATCTCCACCAAGGAATCGTTTTGAACCTTCAGTCCCGTCATCTCATATTGCTCCCTCCCAAACCATGTTCACTGCAGATGAAGGCAGTAGCTTTCTGTACTGGCCTGGAGAATTCCATGGACTGAATAGTCCATGTGGTTGCAACTCGGACATGACTGAGCAAATTTCACTTCACTTCACTCATGTCAGAGAGAGAGACTGCAAGGCCACTTCCTGCTATTTGCACAGAGTTGAGAAAACTGATCTCAGGAGGAACAGTGAGGGAAAATGGACCTGCAGAGCAGCAGAGGGAGGGCCCAGCAGCCCTGGAGAGTTTAGGAGAAGCGTCCTTGGCACCTGCTGGCTTTCTGGCTCCTCCTTTCAATCCCATGTGATGCTTCCTGTCTTTGCAGGGCCAGAGGCTTCTCAAATAACACCCCCTTACTGCTCAAACTGGACTGATGAGATTTCATTCACCTGTAGCTAACTGAGCCCTGATAAAGACATTTCCAAAACGCAGATGTCCTTACAATGAGATACTTTGTTGGACAAAAGGATTTCCAGGCTCTGTCTTATGATAACAGAAGGATTCCAGCCCCAGGGAGGAACTGGGGCAGTCATTCATTCTACAAGCACTGTTGGAGGGCTCGACCCGAACCTTTCCTGAAGGGCATGGCTGTGGGATTTGGCTCTATGTAATGAGTAATTTAAAATTTCTAAGCAACTCTCCTTTTTAGCACGACCAGCTTAACAAGCATGAAATCTCAAGAGCTCAGTTCTTAATGTGTGTTGAGCCAAGCAGTGAAATGCCTGGAAGGAAATTAAAGTGAGACAGTCTTCTGATCATGGACAAGTTACAAAAAATGCCCATCACCTCCTAACTCCCAGTGGTTCTCTAGGTCTGTTTACCAGGAAGGCTTGGAATTGCCTGTCTGCTGGGGGCAGGAGGCTGATGGCAGCAGGGCACGCAGGGCGCGGAAGGGTGGCAGCATGAAGCATGGATGTTGGGGCCGGGCTGTGTGTGATGCTCAGTCGCTTCAGTCATGTCTGACTCTGTGCCCCATGGACTGCAGCCCGCCAGGCTCCTCTGTCCACGGCATTTTTCCACCAAGAATACTGGAGTGGGCTGCCATGCCCTCCTCCAGGGGATCTTCCTGACACAGGGACTGAACTCGAGTGTCTGGCGTCTCTTGCATTGCAGGCAGGTTCTTTACTGCTGAGCCACTGCGGAAGCCAGCAGGGCTGCCCAGCCTTAAATCCTGCTCCAACCCTTACTGGTTGTGTGATCTGGGGAAAATTACTTAAAACCTCACGTTTTCTTTTTATAATCATATAACTTTCAGGTGTACAGCACAGTGGTTCAATGTCTGTATACACTAAAAAGTGATCACCACCATAAATCTAGCTCCCATCCATAAGACTGACCTCCTTCGTCCATCTCACCCACATGGCAGTCACCTTCCACTGGTAACCACTAGTCTGCTTTCCATATCTGTGAATTTGCTTTTATTTTATTCTGTTTATTAGAGTCTACATATGAGTGAAGACATCAGTATTTGTCTTTCTCTGTCTGACTTATTTCACTTAGCATAAAACCCTCAAGGTCCACTCATGGATATTACATTGTACATATATTACTCCATGTGTATATATACCATATCGCATCTTTATCATCCATCAACAGACACTCAGATTTTTTTCCGTATCTTGTCTCTTGTAAATAATGTTGCAATGAACATGGGGGTGTGCATAGCATTTCAAATTAGTGTTAACATGTTCTTCAGATAAGTACCCAGAAGTGGCACAGCTGGGTCATATAGCAGTCTATTCTTAATATTTTAAGGCATCTCCATACTGTTTGCCATAGTGGTTGTACCAATTTACAATCTCACCAACAGTGTACAAGAATTCCCTTTTCTCTACATCCTCGCCAACATTAGTTCTCTTGTCTTGTTGATGTAGCCATCCTAACAGGTATGAGGAGGTATCTCCTTGTGGTTTTGATTTGCAGTTCCCTGACAATTAGTGATACTGAGCATCTTTCCATGTACTTGTTGGTTATCTGTATGTCTTCTTTGGAAAAATGTCTATTTAGGCCCTCTTCCCACTTTTAAACCTGTTTTTTGTTGTTTTCGTTGTTGAGTTGTATGAGTTCTTTATATATTCTGGATGCTAAGTCGCTTCAGTCATGTCCGACTCTGTGCGAACCCGTAGATGGCAGCCCACCAGGCTCCGCCGTCCCCGGGATTCTCCAGGCAAGAACACTAGAGTAGGTTGCCATTTCCTTCTCCAATGCATGAAAGTGAAAAGTGAAACTGAATTTGCTCAGTCATGTCCAACTCTAAACGACCCCATGGACTGCAGGCCACCAGGCTCCTCCATCCATGGGATTTTTCAGGCAAGAGTGCTGGAGTGGGGTGCCATTGCCTTCTCCAAGATATTCTGGATATTAACCCCTTAAAACATACATGATGTGCAAATACCATCTCCTATCAATAGGCTGCCTTTTCATTTTGATGATGGTTTCCTTCACTGTACATAAGCTTTGTTGATTGATGTAGTCCCATTTATTTATTTTTGCTTTTGTTTCTCTTGTCTTTGGAGTCAGAGACACAAAAACACCTCTAAGGCTGGTGTCATTGAGATTACTGCCTGTATTTTCTTCTAGGAATTTTATGGTTTCAGGTCTTG
Source organism: Madoqua kirkii (assembly GCA_006408675.1). NCBI lineage: Eukaryota > Metazoa > Chordata > Mammalia > Artiodactyla > Bovidae > Madoqua > Madoqua kirkii. Next base: position 37,085 of record SJYC01144471.1, on the reverse strand, counting down.
TAATCAGGTCTTTAATCCATTTTGAGTTAACTTTTGTGTATGGTGTAATATAGTGGTCTAGGTCTATCCTTTTGCATGTGGCTGTCCAGTTTTCCCAACATTATTTATTGGAGAGACCATCCTTTCTCCATTCTGTATCTTTACTCTTTTGTCACTGATTAATAAATAGTCCATATATGTATGGGTTTATTTCTGGGCTCTCAATTCTATCTCATTGATTTGTGCGGCTCTTTTTTATCAGTATCATACTATTTTGATTATTATAGCTTTGTAGTATAACTTAAAACTAGGGAGCATGATACGTCCAGCTTTGTTCTTCTTTCTCAAGATTATTTTGACTATTTGGAATCTTTTGTGGCTCCATACACATTTTAGAATTATTTCTTCTAGTTCCTGAAACATGCCATTAGAATTTTGATAAGGATTGCATTAAATCTATAGATTGCTTTGAGTAGTATGGACATTTTAAGAATATTACTTCTTCAAACCCATGAGCAAGGAATATCTTCCTTTCGTGTGTCTGTGTCTTCTTTAATTTCTTTCATCAGTGTCTTTCACCTCCTTTATTAAATTTATTCTTAGGTATTTTGTCTTTTTTGATGCCATTGTAAATGGGATTACTTTCTTGATTTCTCTTTCTGACATTTTGTTATTAGCATATGGAAATGTCACATATTTCTGTATATTAGATTTTACATCCTGTAATTTTACTGAATTCATTTATTAGTTATAGCAATTTTTTGATAGAGGCTTCAGGGTTTTCTATTTCAATATGTAGTATCATGTCATCTGCAAATAGTGACAGTTTTTATTTCTTCTGTTCTGATTTGGATGATTTCTTTCTTTTTCTTGCCTAATTGCTATGGCTAGGACTTCCAGTGTTGAATGAAAGCAGTAAGAGTGTATCCTTGTCTTGTTCCTGATCTCTTAGAGGAAATCTTTTCAGCTTTTCGCCACTGAGTATAATGGTAGCTGTGAGCTTTTCATATATAGTCTTTATTATACTGAGGTATGTTCACCTGTCCATCACCAACTCCTGGAGCTTGCTCAAAGTCATGTCCATTGAGTCGGTGATACCATCCAACCATCTCATCCTCTGTCACCCTCTTCTTCTCCTGCCTTCAGTCTTGCTCAGAAACAGGGTCTTTTCTAATGAATCAGTTCTTCAGATCAAGTGGCCAAAGTATTGGCATTTCACCTTCAGCATCAGTCCTTCCAATGAATATTCAGGACTGATTTCCTTTAGGATGCACTGGTTGGTTCTCCTTGCGGTCCAAGAGACTCTCAAGAGTCTTCTCCAACACCATACTTCAAAAGTATCAATTCTTCAGCACTCAGCTTTCTTTATCTTTCTTTATCTCTCACATCCATACATGACTACTGGAAAAACCATAGCTTTGACTAGACAGACCTTTGTTGGCAAAGTAATGTCTCTGCTTTTTAATATTCTGTCTAGGTTTGTTTCCAGAAAAACATCTATTTCTGCTTTATTGACTATGCCAAAGCCTTTGACTGTGTGGATCACGATAAACTGTGGAAATTTCTGAAAGAGATGGGAATACCAGAGCACCTAACCTACCTCTTGAGAAATCTGTATGCAGGTCAGGAAGCAACAGTTAGAACTGGACATGGAACAACAGACTGGTTCCAAATAGGAAAAGGAGTACGTCAAGGCTGTATATTGTCACCCTGCTTGTTTAACTTATATGCAGAGTACATCATGAGAAATGCTGGACTGGAAGAAACACAAGCTGGAATCAAGATTGCCGGGAGAAATATCAATAACCTCAGATATGCAGACAACACCACCCTTATGGCAGAAAGTGAAGAGGAGCTAAAAAGCCTCTTGATGAAAGTGAAAGAGGAGAGTGAAAAAGCTGGCTTAAAGCTCAACATTCAGAAAACGAAGATCATGGCATCCAGTCCCATTACTTCGTGGGAAATAGATGAGGAAACAGTGGAAACAGTGTCAGATTTTATTTTTTGGGGCTCCAGAATCACTGCAGATGGTGACTGCAGCCATAAAATTAGAAGACGCTTACTCCTTGGAAGCAAAGTTATGACCAACCTAGATAGTATATTCAAAAGCAGAGACATTACTTTGCCGACTAAGGTACGTCTAGCCAAGATTATGGTTTTTCCTGTGGTCATGTATGGATGTGAGAGTTGGACTGGGAATTAGGCTGAGCACTGAAGAATTGATGCTTTTGAACTGTGGTGTTGGAGAAGACTCTTGAGAGTCCCTTGGACTGCGAGGAGATCCAACCTGTCCATTCTGAAGGAGATCAGCCCTGGGATTTCTTTGGAAGGAATGATGCTAAAGCTGAAACTCCAGTACTTTGGCCACCTCACGTGAAGAGTTGACTCACTGGAAAAGACTCTGATGCTGGGAGAGACTGGGGGCAGGAGGAGAAGGGGATGGCCAAGGATGAGATGGCTGGATGGCATCACAGACTCGATGGACGTGAGTCTGAGTGAACTCCGAGAGATGGTGATGAACAGGGAGGCCTGATGTGCTGCGATTCATGGGGTTGCAAAGAGTCGGACACGACTGAGTGACTGAACTGAACTGAACTGAACTATGTTTGTCATAGCTTTTCTTCCAAGCAGCAAATGTATTTTAATTTCATGGCTGCAGTCACCATCTGCAGTGATTTTGGAGCCCCCCAAAATAAAGTCTGACACTGTTTCCATTGTTTCCCCATCTATTTGCCATGAAGTGATGGGACCAGATGCCATGATCTTCGTTTTCTGAATTTTGAGTTTTAAGCCAACTTTTTCACTCTCCTCTTTCACTTTCATCAAGAGGCTTGTTAGTTCTTCTTTGCGTTTTGCCATAAGGGTGGTGTCATCTGCATATCTGAGGTTATTGATATTTCTCCTGGCAATCTTGATTCCACCTTGTGCTTCATCCAGCCCAGCGTTTCTCGTGATGTATTCTGCATATAAGTTAAATAAGCAGTGTGACAGTATACAGCCTTGACATACTCCTTTCCCTATTTGAAACCAGTCTATTGCTCTATGTCCAGTTCTAACTGTTGCCTCTTGACCTGCATACAGATTTCTCAGGAGGCAGGTAAGGTGGTCTGGTATGCCCATCTCTTTAAGAATCTTCTACAGTTTGTTATGATCCAAAAACTCCTACTTAGTCATGGTGTGTGAGCCTTTTAATGTACTGTTGGATTAGGTTTGCTAATATTTTGCTGAGAATTCCTATACGTATATTCATCAGTGATACTGGCCTGTGATTTTCTTTCTTCTTTCCTTTCTTTCTTTTGTGGTGTACTTGTCTAGTTTTGCTATCAGGAAAATGCCGACTTCATAAAATGTTTCAAAGTTTTCCCTCCTCTTCAGTTTTTCTAAAGAGTTTGAGAAGACTAGATATTAAATCTTCTTTGAATGTTTTATAGACTTCACCAGTGAAGTTATCTGGTCCTGGTATTTTGTTTGTTGGAAGATTTTTGATTACTGTTTCAATCTCCTTACTAATAATTGGTCTATTTAACTCTTCTATTTCTTCATGATTCAGTCTTAGAAGATCGTTTGTTTCTAGGAATTTGTTGGTTTCTTCTAGGTTGTCCAATCCATGTGTATAATTGTTCACAGTAGTATCTTATGATCTTTTGTATCTCTGTGGTATTAGTTGTAACTTCTCTTTCATTTCTGATTTTATGTATTTACGCTCTCTCTCTCTCTCTCTCTCTCTCTCTCTCTTTTTCTTGGTTAGTCTAGCTAGAGGTTTCCCAACTTCATTTGTCTTTTCAAAGAATCAGCTCTTAGTTTCACTAATTTTTTTTTCTATTTTATTTTAGTCTCTACTTCATTTATTTCTGCTTTGATCTTTATTATTTCCTTCATCTACTTATTTTGGGCTTCATTTGTTCTTTTTCTAATTCCTTTAGGTGTAACGTTAGGTTGTTTACTGGGGATTTTTATTTCTTGAGGCAGACCTGTAGTGCCATGAACTTCCCTCCTGGAACCACTTTTACTATATGTCACAGATTTGGCATGTCATATTTCTTTCTTTCTTTTTAAAATTCTATTTATTTATGTTGCTGTGCACAGGTTTTCTCCAGTTGCCGTGTACGGACTTCTCACTGCAGCAGCTTCTCTTGTTGCCAAGCACATGCTCTAGGGAACATGGGCTCAGTAGCTGTGCTTGAGGGCACTAGAGTGCAGGCTCAGTAGTTGCAGTATACAGGCTAGTGTGTGTCTGTTTGGGTTCCTCTTATTCCGAGTTCTCTGGGCTTCCTGGATCTGGATGTCTGTTTCCTTCCCCAGGGAAGTTTTCAGCCGCTTCTCCTTCAAATAATTTTTCATGCCCTTTCTCTTCCTCTGGGAGCCTATAATATAAATGTTATTCTTCTTGATGTTCCAAAGCTCCCTTAAAATATCTTTACTTTTTAACATTCTTTCTTCCTCATGCTGCTCTGTCCCTGGGTGAGTTCTACTGCTGTGTCTTCCAGGCTGCTGATTCTTCTCCCTCATCCAATATGCTGTTGAACCCCTCTAGTGTATTTCTCAGTTCAGTTATAATTTCTGTTTGATAATTTCTTACATTTTCTATCTCTCTGTTGAAGTTCTCACTGGGTTTTTCCATTCTTCTTCCAATTTCTGTGAGCATCATCTGACCATTATTTTGAACTTTTTAACCAGGTAGATCATTATCTTTGTTTTGTTTAGTTCTTTTGGGGTAGTTTTGTCTTGTTCTTTTGATAGGGATATATTCCTGTTTCCCCATTTTGCCTAATTCTCAGTGTTTGTTTCTGTATGTTAGGTAAATCAGCTCTCTTGGCCTTGAAGGAGTGGCCTTACATAAGAGATACCCTGTAGGGCTCCAATGCAATTCTGCCTGGCAACCAGAGCCAGGTGCTCAAGGGGTATTCCCTGTGGGTTGCATGTGTGCTCCTGTTGGGCAGGGCCATGGGTGTTGCTGTGCACTGGGAGCAGGGCTAACCCCGGGAAAGACCGCAATGCTGGCCCGATGGCTGCTGGGTTCTAGTGGGCAGGGTATATCACCTAGTCAGCTGTGAGGCCTGGCTGAGGTGCAGGGGTGGATAGGTAGGGTTCTAAGTGGGGTGTGCCTACTGGTGCTCAGACTAGAGGGAGAATTCCAAAATGACCACCATAGCCACTGGGATCAGCAAAGTAGCCTGAAATGGCAAAAATGGATCCCCCTGTCTCCCAGTTCCCAGGGAGCATGCAGAATGGGGCCAGCAGATGCTTGGAGATTAATATGTGGGTCCCATTCACCTATGGTCTGTGCACTTTTTAACCCTGCGCTTTTGTGCTGGTTTTCAGGTTGAGTGAATCTGTGAGTGAGCCCTTTAAAAGCTAGCTTTCCATTCTCTGCAGTTCCATAGTTTGGGGTGTATTCTACACTGGTTTTTAAAGCCAGATGTTTTGGGGGCTCATCTCTCATGTGCAGGATCCAAAAACTGAGGTGCCTAATGCTCAAGTTCCTTAATCCCCAGAGAAAGTAACGGTACCTGTGTAATCCTCGCATCTGCAGACTGTCATGGTTGGGGTGTGGTTTTTTTCCTTAGTGAGATCATCTCTCTGCCTCCCTTACCCACCTTGATGCTGTCCTTTTACCCTTTACTGTGGAGACTTTGTTCATCCAGCTTACAGGTCCTTTTCAGGGGAAAGTATTTCACATGCAATTGTAGTTTTGTTGCATCCGTGGGAGGAAGTGAGTGGGGTCTTCGTATGCCACCGTTTTGAACCTTCTATCTTACCCTGCTTTCTTTCCTCACATTTTCTTTTTTCAATTCGTTCATTTATTTTTGCTGCACTGGGTCTTCATCGCTGAGCATGGGTTTTCTTTAGTTCACGGCGGATGAGGGATCCTCTCTGGCTGCGGGGTGCAGGCTTCTCATTGCAGTGACTCCTCTTGTTGCAACTCGCAGGCTCCAGTAGCTTTGGCACACAGGCTTAGTTACCCTGCGACATGTGGAATCTTCCCAGAGCAGGGATCAAACCCATGTCCTCTGCATTGGCGGGTGGATTCTTAACCACTGGACTACCAGGGAAATGCCCACATTTTCTTTATCTGTAAAACGGCGCTGATATGAGAATTAAATGAGTCCATTTGAGTAATATGCAGATGCCCAGCCTGGTTTACTGCAAACACGCCATGCATCTAGCCATTGCAATTCTTTCTTTTCATCATTCCTCCCACACACCGCAGGAGACCCACCATGAGTCAGGCACCTGGGTCCCGGGGTGTGTGTGTGCTAAGTTGTTTCAAACTCTTTGTGACACCCTGGAGTAGAGCTCACCAAGCTCCTCTGTCCATGTGATTCTCCAGGCAAGAATAGCAGAGTGTATCGCCATGCCCTCCTCCACGGGATCTTCTTGACCCAGGGATTGAACCTGTGTCTCATTATGCCTCCTGCATTGGCAGGAGGGTACCATTAGTGCTACCTAGGAAGCCCGAGGTCCTGGGGATCCCAACACAAATAAGACACAGCCCCTGCCCCCAAAGAGCTTCTTGGTCCTTTTCTTCCACTCTGCGCTCCTCCCTGAGACACAGTCTCAGGGTTAAGTCTTGGTGGGGTAGGCAGCACAGTCTGTAAGGCTGGGGAGTCAGAAACAAAAGCTCGCCTGGGAGAAGGGAGCCATCTCTCACCATGGAAAGGCACTCCAGAGTCTGAGGGAACTGCTCTGCCCCAGGTGACATCGAGGGTCTGAAAAAGACCACAAACTCTCCCCATTTCTAAGTGCAACTCTGGCTAAATGCAGACCTTTGAGGTCTGTCCACTAGACAAGAATGGTGCAGTTGCTAATGTAATTCACTAAAAATATATGCGTGGGCTTTGCATATAGCTAACCCACCATCCCAGGATGCTGCTGCTGCATCACAGAGTGCAGATGCTGCTGCCGCCGCTGACAATAATAGTAAACAGCAGCGGCGAACATCTGTTGGGTGTTCTTATGTGCCAGGCTCAGTGCCAAATGCTGCCCCTGTATGATCTCATTTGATCCTCCTAGCTTCTATCCCACCATGAGTTAGGTATTATCTGCTTCCTTCCACATGAGGAAATGGAGGCTCAGAGGGGTTTCAGAACTTGCCCACAGTTTGGGCTGGCAGTGGGGAACCAGGATAAACGTTTGATTTCAGGGCTTGTGCTTCTGTGTGGTACAGAGTGGGGATAAACCCAGAGGATCTCGAGGTGAGCCCTGTCTCGGTAGATCCAGGAGCTTTGTGGACAATAAAGGATGTAGAAGCTACTGCTGACATAATGGCCCCCGCTTCTGGAGCACATTCCACCTGCCAGGCTCTGGTCGCCATTTTGAAGCCATCGTCTCATTCATTTCTCACAACACTGTGGGGGGAGGGACAGTTGTGGGGGTTCATTCCCATTTCACAGATGAAGAGGCTGAGGCTCAGAAAGTACAAGTGTCCAGCTCTACAGGACCCAGGCGAGAAGTCCCAGGTCCGCAAGTAGCAGAGTCTGAACGCAAGTGGTTTGACTCGTGTTGCTCTGCTACATTCTGTCCTGGGAGCCAAATCTGAGTGCAAATAGTCAGAAACCCATCTCCTTTCAGATCTCTCAGAGATAATCTACTGCAAAGTTCACAAAGCAGGTGAATCCTGCTGCCGGATGTGTATTTTTTTTTTTTGGGGACCCACACAGTGGTTTAAAAATAATCTCCATCAGTGGTCAATGTTAAAAGATAAGAATATTCTACAATTTTGATTTATCTTGATAAGAGGAAAAGGGAGATCTGGCCCAAGGGCCTTGTATTTCTTTTTCTTTTAATATTTATTTATTTGGTTGCCTTCAGTCTTAGTTGCATTATGTGGGATCTTTCATTGCAACCCACAGGCTTAGCTGCTCTGTGTCATGTGGGATCTTAGTTCCCTGACCAGGAATTGAACCCATGTCCTTTGCATGGCAAGGCAGATTGTCAACCACTGGACCACCAGGGAAGCCCTGGGCTTGTATTTCTGAATGCCAAAAAGCCCCCTTCAGATGGGTCTGTGGTCTCCAGTTTGCCACAGTCCTCACCACTCCCTATAGTGCTTCCAACTCCCAGGCAAGAATCAATTGCTATTTATCATCACACTTGCATTATTTTCCTAACAGCACAGTTCAGAATAAAGTGAGGTACTTAGAGGCCAAAAGTCTCTATCAGAGGTTAGATAACAGACTAGATTGGAAAAGCCACGGTCGGCAAGAAAAATGAACAAAGGAACATATCTTGGAGCCAGTGACAAACATGGCTGTGGGTTTCACAGGCGAAATGTGCCTTGCCCACTTCACGCGCTGCTACTGCCCCTGTGGCCCCTGAGACAGGGAGTCTGTGACCCTTGGTTGAAAAGAACCTTCTTGTTTTGCAGATGGGGGAACTGAGGTCCAGGGAGTAATACAGCTTCATGACAGTTAGTGCCCCTGGCTCCAGTGAGATAGACCCAGTGAGTCAGATGGAATCTGGAACTTACCTCTGCTGGCTGGCTGGCCGTCACCATGACTGAGGCTGAGGGCATCCCTCCTCAGGCCCCTCCTGCCGCTGGCAGGCTGCTCCCTGTGGGGGCGCTGGTTAAAGATGTCAAAGTCATCACCGTGGACTTTGGGGGGTGTCCTCTGAGCTCTTTCAGCTGCGATGACATTCCAGCTGTTCACCCGCCCTTGCTCACGTCTGGGGCCTTTATCCCTGGCCTCGGACCCTCCAGGCCCCTGCCAATGACATCATCTGACGGAAGCTCTTCTCTCCGGTCCAGCGGCTTCTCTGGACTCAGCCAGAGGGGTTTCAACTTTGGGCCTCCCGGCTTCCTGACTTTCTCCGTGGGAGAAGGTTGTAACCAGGATGGGGTTTTCCCTGGTGGCTCAGAGACTTTTCTGCCCGTGAGGTTTTCCAGCTGTTGGAGCAGCGAGAGCTCCTGGTCAGGAGGAGGAGGGCACTCCACAGGGGAGGAGTGGGGAGGACCACTGGGCTCGCCACCCGCCGAGGATGGGGTGGCTAAAATGCTGAGCTCCTCCTCTAACTGGGACAAACTGTCTTTCAAGCCGTCGGGAGAATTCATCCTTCCAACAAATAAATTTCTTTGTGAAGAAACCTTCACATCCTCTCCTGCTCCAGCTGGCTGCGAGTGACTGGCGTGGAGCTCCTCGTGCCCCTCAGCTTTGGGCGTCTTGCGGACACCTCTGCTTTCTTCCGAGAGGGCAGCATCGCTCTTTTCCGCCCTCTCATCCTGTAGCCCCACCAGGATGCTCTGCGGGGCCTCGCCACCTCCTTTGTCTAACTTGCCGTCAAAGATGAGTTTTTTGTTGACATAAAGCTTCACGTTCTTAGCCCCGATGTCAAAGTCCTAAAAACACAAAATTTCACAAAGTGAAGGTGCACCGCATTGCACTGATGTATCAAGTTTTGAGAGCAGCCGATGAGGGACTTCCCTGGTGATCCACTGTTTAAGAAGCTGCCTGCCAATGCCAGGGTTATGGGTTTGATCCCCGATCTGGGAAGATTCCACATATGGCGGGGCAACTAAGCCCATGTGGGCAATGACTGAAGCCTGCCTGCCTAGAGCCTGTGCTCTGCATCCATCAAGGGAAGACACTGCAATGAGAAGCCCACGCACTACAACTAGAGAGTCCCCCCTCTTGCCACAACTAGAGAAAGTCCACTGTGCATCAGTGAAAACCCAGTGCAGCCCAAAAAAAAAAGTAGCAGATGAAAAAGAGAACTGTGGGATGCTAAAAAGTGAGCTTTCTGAGACCACAGCACTAGGGCTGTTAAATCAGGCTCTGTCTCATTTTGGTGCAAAGGGTTCCATACGCTATAAATCAAAGGCCTTTCACAAAGAGGTGCCTCCGTCGCCATCTCTGTCATCATTACCTCCTGCTGGGACATGGGTAATAGCCTGCTAATTGGTCTGCCTGCTTCCTGTCTCTTATTCCTTCATCCTTAGCTTCACATTGCCACCAGAGTTAATTTCCTACAAGAGCTGGATCTGGCCCCATCGCCGCCTATAGTTCCTTAAAGCATGGGATCCTGGGCCTCCTGCACCAGAAAAGCTGGGCAGGCACCTAAAATGCAGACGTCCTAGGTCCCAGGGGGGCCATATTTTGGGGGCTCTGAAAGCAGAGCCTGAGACAAGGATTTGAGTGCAGGTAGCTTATGGGCAGCTGCTCATTTGAGGGAGAGATAGGGAGGGCAGGTGAGAATGCAAAAAGATTTTCAAGCTGGTCACTGCTGAGGGCAACTGGGGCTCCAGCTAGGACACTGTGAGCGACCTGCAGAAAGAATCTCAGAAATGTCCCTCCAAAGGTGGGGAGTTGGACATTCATCCACTGACCCCCTTCCCTGTGGTTGACGGCTGCTCCAGGGGGCACTGATGCCCTGCCATGTCCCCAGGCTGAGCCCTCTGGTGGCTTTGGGGAAAGGACCCAAGCAGCAAGGCTGAGAGCCTAGAGGTACTGGGGGTGGTGCCCAGTTGGCACGCCTAGAAACTGTCTCAACTCACTGAGGCCACAATCAGAGGGAAGCCCAGAGAAGGCAGTGTGGGCACTTCACTTGTGACGGATAACCCAGATGGTTTCTTTGCACACAGAAGCTGAAGGATGCCAGGCATGTGAGAGGAACTCTGAACCCCTGGTAAAGAACCCGGCTGCAGTGAGGGAGACCTGGGTTCGATCCTGGGTTGGGAAGATCCCCTAGAGAACAGAAAGGCTACCTACTCCAGTATTCTGGCCTGGAGAATTCCATGGACTGTATAGTCCATAGGGTCGCAAAGAGTCAGACACGACTAAGCGACTTTAACTTTCAGCATGACAGAAAATGACCTTCACAAGAGGGTCCTTGCCTGGTCTTCTCTCTCCCCTTCCCGTAGCACGTGCGCCCCACATTAGGCCACAGCGCTTCACACTTAAAATCAAATCACACCTTCCATTACTGCCCTACTTGGTCATTCTTTTTTTACACAAAAACAGTTTTAATAAACAGCTTTCTTGAGAAATGTAATACCTACCTCATACAGTAAACTGGACATATTTAAAGTGTACAACTTAATGGATAAAGAAGATGTGCTAGAAGTATATATATATAATGGAATATTAGTCATAAAAAAGAATGAAGTAATGCCATTTGCAGCAACATAGATGGACCCAGAGAATATTATACAAAGTGAAGTGAGACAGAGAAAGACAAATATCATATGATATCACCTACATGTGGAATCTAAGAAAAAGACACACATGAACTTATTTGCAAAACAGAAACAGACCCAGAGACTTAGAAAACAAACTTACATTTACCAAATGGGAAAGGAGCGACAGAAGGATAAATTCAGAGCTTGAGATTAGCAGATACACACAACTATCTATAAAATAGATTACCAACAAGGATCTACTTAAAGCACAGAGGACTACATCCACTATTTTGTAATAACCTGTAACTGAAAAGAATCTGAAAAAGAGTATAAACATATATAATCTTTTATATGTGTGTGTGTGTGTATATATATATATATATATATATTTGAACCACTGTGCTTTACACCTGAAACTAAAACAACACTGTAAATCAACTATACTTCATTTAAAAATAAACAGTAAAGCACAACTTAGACAGCAAGGAGATCAAACCAGTCAATCCTAAAGGAAACCAACCCTGACTGTTCATTGGAAGGACTGATGCTGAAGCTGAAGCTTCAATACTTTGGCCACCTTGTGAGAAGAGCTGACTCACTGGAAAAGACCTGGATGCCAGGAAAGACTAAGGGCGGGAGGAGAAGGGGGAAACAGAGGATGAGATGGTTGGATGGCTTCATCGAATCAACGGACATAAGTTTGAGCAAGATCCGGGAGATAGTAAAGGACAGGGAAGCCTGGAGTGCTGCAGTCCATGGGGTCGCAAAGAGTCGGACACAACTGAACTGAACAACAAATACAACTTGTTAAGTTTTAACACTTATACACCCGTGATCATTACCCGAAGGCTTCCTCATACTCCTTTGTGACCCCTCCCACCCCACCCCTAGGCAGCCACCCACCAGCCTTCTGTCACTACAGATTAGTTGGCATTTTCTAGAATTTTTATACAAAAGGAGTCACACACTATGACCTCCATGGGGCCTGAGGGTCTGGTTTCTTTCCCCCGGCATAATATCTCCGAGATTCATCCATGTTGCTGACGTGGAGAGTTTTATGCCTTCTTATTGCTGAGGAGCAGTCTATTCTGGGGTGCCCCACCGTCTGTCTGTCCATCCACCTTCACAGCAAACTCTGGGAGGCTGCACCTCCCTCCAGCTGGCCTTTGCCTCCTCTCCTCTACATGAACCCAGCCTGCCAAGGGTGCCAGTAACTGGGATGATGACAATCATCCTTGTTGTCTGGATGATTCTGATTGATTCTTGTTCTGGTCCATCACTCATAGGGCCCTCCTTTCACTCTCAAGGGTGTCCTGGTTTGGACAGCCAGTTTTAGGGTCCAGCAGGTGACCAGACACGCTGGGAAGTTCTCAGTCCTTAGGCAGGTTATCCTCCTGCTTCCTGTTCTCACAGCAGCCCAGGCTCCCTGCTGCTCCTTGACTGGCTGGGTGGGTCCCGGGCCTCCTGATTTTCCTGTGTTCTCTCACTAGGTGGTCCCATTCAGGCCCAAGGCCCTAAATTCATCCTCGCATTGGTGACTCCCAACTATTTAATTTATTTTACTGGAGTATAGTTGATTTACAATGTTGTATTAGTTTCAGGAGTACAGCAAAATGATTCAGTTATATATATATATATCTTTTCCAGATTCTTTTGCATTATGTTTTATTGCAAAATATTAAATATAGTTCTCTGTGCTATACAGTGGGTCCTTGTTTATCTACTTTATATACGGTAGTTTGTACCCGTTAATCCCAAACTCCTAATTCATCCTTTCCCACTTCCTTTCCCCTTTGGTAACCACAAGCTTGTTTTCTATGTTCATGAGTCTGTTTCTGTTTGGTGAATAAATGCATTTGGGTCACTTTTTAGATTCCACGTAAGTGATACCACAGGATGCTTGTCTTTCTCTTGAGTTGACTTTGGGTTTCCCCAGTGGCTCAGCAATAAAGAATCCACCTGCACTGCAGGAGACGTGGAGACATCTCCCACGTGGGTTCAATCCCTGAGTTGGGAAGATCCCTTGGAGGAGGAAATGGCAATCCACTCCAATATTCTTGCCCAGAAAATTCCATGGACAGAGGAGCCTGGGGGCTACAGCCCATGGGATCGCAAAAGAGTCAGTCATGACTGAGTGAGTAAATCACAACAAAGGTTTCACTTCACTCAGTATGATAATCTCTAAGTCCATCCATATGGCTGCAAATAGCATTATTTCATTCTTTTTTACAGCTGAGTAGTATTCCCTTGTGAGTGTGGTGGTTTAGTTACTAAGTCGTGTCAGACTCCTGTGGCCCCATGGACTGTAGCCTGACAGGCTCCTCTGTTCATGGAATTCTTCAGGCAAGAACACTGGAGTGGGCTGCCATTGTGTGTGTGTGTGTGTTTATGACATATATATCATATGATATATATATGACACACACACACACATATATATATATATATATATTTTTTTTTTGATCCAGTCCTCTGTCAATGGACATTTAGGTTGCTTCCATGTCTTGGCTAATGTAAACAGTGCTGTTTGGACACTGGACTCCTGACTGTTCTAATCTCCGATTCTGGCCTCTCCATCCGGGCCCAGTGACCACGTGACTACTCCTCCTGCATATCTAACAAGGATCTCAACCTTAATGTGCCCTGAACAGAACAATCAATTTACTTTTCCCAGACCTCATCTTCATCCATCTTAAAAATGGTTCCTTTATTCAACCAGTTGCCCCAAACCTAGGAGTCCTTGAGCCCTCCTGCTCTTTCACACACATACCCAATCCATCAGAAGCTCCCGTGGCTCCACCTCCCAAACCCCTCCCTAATCTGACCTCTTCTTCCCGGATGGCCACTGCCTCCTAGCCCGGGCCACCACCATCTCTCCCAGAGACAACAACTGTAGCCTCCTAATTGGTCTCTGTGTTTCCACTCTGCACCGTCATGCACCCGCCCCCAACACACCCCAGCACACACATTTCATTTTTGGCAGCCAGGCTTCCTTAAAAAGCAGCTTAAATCACTAAGGGATTCCCGAGTGGTCCAGTGGTTAGGACTCTGCACTTCCACTGCAGGGCCCCTGGTTCAATTCCTGGTCAGGGATCTAGGACACCACACTGTGGTGTGTCCGGAAAACAGAACAAAACAACAGTGACAAAAACAAATTAGATCATGGCAGCTGCTGCTTAAAACCACCCCACAATTTCCTATCACTCTGAGAATAAATGCCAGCTCCCTTCAGGAGTCAACATAGCCTGTGTGATCTGGTCTCATGATGACCTCTCTCTCCCCTTCCTTTCCCCCTCCCAACACACCACTCAATTGCTGCTCCATGATTCTGTGGAGCTCAAGGCCACCTCGCGACCTGGGCAACCGCCTGGAACATTCTGCCCCAGAGACCTGCAAGCCTGGCTCCTCCTTGTCGTCAAAGAGATGTTGCTGCTCTCCCTAAGGCAGCCCCCGCCCCATTCAATCCCCTTTCTGCCCATGGTCCTGCTTTATTTTCTTCCTGTCTCTGACATGGTCTTGTTCATCAGCTTTCTAATTTATTTATTGGCTCCCCCACTCAAAGTTAGGGCTGCCCTGATGGCTCAAGTGGTAAAAAAAAAAATCTGCCTGCAAGCCAGGAGACCTGGGTTTGATCCCTAGGTCAGGAAGATCCTTGCAGGAGAAAATGGCCTCTCACTCCAGTATTCTTGCCTGGGAAATCCCATGGACAGAGGAGCCTGGTGGCAAACAGTCCATGCGGCTGCAGAGCTGGCCGTGACTGAGCATGCCCACACACACACACTCAAACTTAAGCTCCAGGGGCTTCCCTGGTGGCTCAGTGGTAAAGAATCCGCCTGCCAATGCAGGAGACATGGGTTCAATCCCTGACCCAGGAAGACCCCACATATCGTGAAGCAACTAAGCCCGTAGGCCACACCTACTGAGTCTGTGCCTTAGAGCCTGAGAGCTGCGACTGCTGAAGCCCACGCCCCCTAGAGCCCACTGGCCGCAACAACAGGAGCCACCACAACTGGAGAGGAGCGCCTGCTCGCCACAGCTGGAGAAAAGCCCTCACCGCAACGGAGACCCACCGCAGCCACAGTTAAAAAATAAATGAACAAGCTCTGAGACAGCAGACGTGCTACCAATCTCATCCGAGGGCCCAGCAAGTACCTGGCACACAGTTTTTGCTCAGCCATCACTTTGGAATTACAAACGCATCAACACAGCCACTTTTCTCCCCAGGTAGCGCTGCTCTCTAACAATCCTCAGGGAACAAACTTGATCAGAAAAATGGCAGCCTGCTGGTCTCAACCCCAGACCGTGTTCCGTCTTGCTTTGGCTTCTGATCTGCTCTTGGGATTTGAGATCAGAGACTCCCAGATGTGTCCATGTGGACTCATTTCCCTGCTTTGGCCTTCCTGGAAGCCAGGCAGGGAAGCTCTAACTAGATTCCTAGCTCACTGAGCTATTGCTCTGAAGGTTTCCGGAGCAGTTTGGGATGAGAACCGTCCAGCCCGTCTCAGATGACAGGAGCCCGGCTTCACTCGTCCAGTTACGGGATGGCAGGCTGCTATTTGCTGCCTGTCAGAAAAGTCGATGCTCAGAGCACCCTTTTACGTGTTTATATGGATGTGTTCTCCGTTTAGCGGAGGCGCAGAGCAAGCGCGTGCTGTGAATTAATCAGGAGATAGCTACTGGAGAAGGACAGCCCGGGGAGCTTCCAGCGACTAGTTCCGCAAAATTACCGCCGTGGAAACATCTGGAGAAGACACGCTCTCACTGAAAGAGGTGGGGGGAGGGGGTGGGAAGCACGCTTTTCAGTCCCACAGTCACGAGGTGGGTATCCTGATCCCATCGGGAGATGCCCGGTCTCCACAATGGGCTCGCTGACCATCCGTGAACCATCTAGAGCCCCTCCTGATCTCAGCTCTCTCCAGGGAGCCTGGCCAAGGGACTTGCTTGGTGGTCCAAGGGTTAGGAATCCACCTTGCAATGCAAGGGACGTGGGTTCAATCCCTGGTTGGGGAGCTAAGCTCTCGCATGTCAAAACCAAGCCTGTGTGTTGCAACTACTGAGCCTAATGGCCACAACCAGGGAGCCTGTGGGCCACAACGAAAGATCCCTCGTGAGGCAGTGAAGATCCCGCATGTCACAGCCAAGACCCAAGGCAGCCAAATAAACACATAAAATAAAAAGAAGCCTGGCTGAGTGGGATAGAGAGGGGAGAGCAGGCTGGAGCAGGGTATGACTGCCAAGGCTCACAGGACTGGACAGGTGGGAGAGAGAAGGTTAGGTTTGAAACCAGAGGGAGTGGTGGGGGTCCTGAGGAACGGAGAGGCTCATGCCCCCTGCCTGATGGTATTTAAATCTGCCAAAGTTCCAACATTCTCCAGATCAAACAAGCCATTTGTCAGATTCTGTAGGTGAATCTCACCTAAGCAACACCAGGGTGGGATCCTGGGTGGGGAACGGCATCTGGGGATGCCAAGTGTGAAACATGGAAGGCCACACGCATTGTCCCATGCTGTCCTTCAAACTACTCCCCAGGGTGGCCCTTGGGGCCCATCTGACAGATGAAGAAACTGAGGCTCAGCCTTCTCAGAGAGCCACTCTTGCTGCACCCCAGTCTCCTACTGCCATCTCTCTCCGGGTCAAGCCAAACCCAGAGAAGGCCTTGGTCTCGGATGTGCCGGCCTGGCCACTGGCAGAATCACCTGCTTTGGGTGCACTCTGAGCTCCTACTTCTATTTTTCAAATTAGTCCTCGTGGACCAAGAGTCTCACACTCCCATCCTGACTCCTCCTCACTCCCCAGAGGCAATCGACATGGGTGCTGGTGGCGGGGCGGGGCACGCCCACGCTCCTGTCCTTGCAGACTTTTCCTGCATATTTATGTACATATCGATGCAACCATCACAGCTCAAGCATGTGGTCGGAAGCCATCTGAGAGACACTGCTGTGTTGTGGGGAAGACGGGGTTGAGATTTTGCAGGTCTGTACTCGTCAGTCTCCCCTCAATGAAGCTCTGGATGAAGGGTGCCTTTGGGAATAAATCCAGGGGAAAATTCTCTTGCTGCTAAAGAACGAGCTTGCTTATTCCTTCCAACCAGGGGCTTTAGTCCTATTTCCTCTTTTGCTCTGGCTTCCAAGAATTCCAGGTGAAATTCCATCCTGCTGATGACCTTACCCTCGAGAATCATTTGTGTGTATGTGTGTGTGTGTGTGTGTGTGTGTGTGTGTGTATTTGTTCCCTTGGTGCTCATATTTCCTTCTTTGTTTAACTAGAGTTATTGCTATGCCCTTTGTTGACGCTGCCTCAAACCCCTTTTGCAATGCATTTTCAAAAGGACACTGAAACTCTGTGGTTGGCACGTGGTGGAGGGGAGCACCGTTCCTGGTCCAAAAAAGGGCTTTACCCTTTGTTCCAGCTGCCCAGAACCAATCACGTTGGGACCTGTAATGCATTTGAACCCAACAATATTAATATCATTTTGATCTAAGTGATTGAATTTACTCGGTAAGGCCACGCTCCTCCTTGGCCCTGGGGTCGAATACATGTCTCTTCCAATGAGCACACGAATTGCTCAGGGAAGATTGATGGCGGATCGGTTTCATCATGACAACAACCCTAGCCGAGGCGGGGGCTCTCGTGCTCACAAAACATTTTGCCTGGAGACTAATACCCGGCCCTGAGCACAGGCAGCAAAGCCTGAGGGAAATCATTTGGAGGAGAGCACTGGCTAGGCCCACCTGCCGGATGCCAGGGGAGGGGTCCACTGCCCGGGTCCCCAACATCTGGGATCTAACGCCTGGAGATCTGAGGTGGAGCTGATGCTAATAATAATAGAAATAAAGTGTACAATAAATGTAATGTGTTTGAATCATCCTGAAACCTAGCTCCACCCCCCGACCCCCAGTCTGTGGAAAAACTGTCTTCCAGGAAACTGGTCCCTGGTGCCAAAAAGGCTGGAGACTGCAGCTTTAAGGCAAAGCCTTCATTGGGATGGGTGCACGACTGGAGTCAAGCCAGCTGTGTGCCGCTGGACCTCACTCTTGCACAACCCAGGCAGCCCCCCAGCCCAGGGGGGCTGTCTCCTGCTGGGCGCCCGCGCTGGCCCCGATGCACAGGGAGAAGAGAGCTTCCATCCTTCACTGCTCTCTTTGCCCGGGAGTGCTGGGTCCCAAACAGGAGGGGCCAAAGGGCTGTGGGATGACGGGAGGCTTTCTGGAGTGAGCCGCTGCAGCCCAGAGAGCCCTCATGCAGGCTTCAGGAGCCGGCTCAGGAGCTGACCCCTCTGGGAAGCCCCCGGCCTCCCCATCTGCCCCACCTGCCTCCTCAGGTTGGGTCGAGGGTCCTCCTCTGGGCTCTCAGAGCTGAGTGTGCACCGGGACCCCTGCGCCAACAACCATGTGGTTCTATGTGCAAACCTGTCCTCACCCGGATGGAGGCCTTCAAGGATGGGGAAACGGGCCTGCTCCTATCTGTCTTAAGACCAGGCTCTGAGAACTGAAGTTGCTCCCTTCTGGAGCACTTGAACTAGAATGCTTTATTAGGAATGAGATCTCAGTGACCTTTGTCTGTCCCTTGGGAGGAAGACCAATGAAAACCCTTCTTTGTGACACAGTAACTTGATGAAGGGCATGAGACACTCTACAAGCTACAGATAACCTACTACAAGCCAGGCTGGGAGCCGATGACTGACATCCCCCACCCCCCAACCAAAGTCACAGAGGAGCAAGGATGGGGATGGGATGTGACAGACAGGGTCACTAACTGGAGCCCCTATGGCTGATCCTGGGCTTGTTTGGCCCAGAGAGGAGTTAAATGTTCAGAATCAGCTGATGCTGTCCAAAAACTGAGAGTGTTCACATAACAGTGTGCATTTTCGGCTTTTCTTAAAAATTCAGGCCATCTGGCAGGATGGAGCCAGGGCAGGGATAGCTGCCCTAGGCAGGTCCTGGCTCACCGGGGACCACAGTGCCCCTCTACTGAAAGGCAGGGCCAGGTGGTGCATACCAGACTGCCTGGGAGTCACGTGACCGCCAGCAAGCTGTTCTGCGCCTCAGTTTCCCCATCTGTAGGATAGAGCTGAGGTACTATGAGGTAGGTACTATGGTGATAGTACCCATCTCACTGCAGTTCAGAATAATGAGCTGATATATGTAAAGTCCTTTCAATGCCGCCTGGCACAATACACGCTCAAGAAGCCGCCATCATTGCCTTGTACCCAGCCTACTGCCTGCACGGCTATACCCGCTGACACTGGCTGCTCAGGGCTAGGGAGGCCAGAGACCCCCTGCTCCCCTAAGGCTGGGTGCACGGACCCCCTGTTCCTGGCCCAGGTTGGCAGCAGGCGCAGGAGAACCCCATTCACTCTAGGATGGGGCCTAGAATTACTCTCGCTAACTTAGGTCAATACTCCTCGAGTTGGGATTAATAGATACATACTCCTATATAAGGGCTTCCCTGATAGCTCAGTTGGTAAAAAATCTGCCTACAATGCAGGAGACCCTGGTTCGATTCCTGGGTTGAGAAGAATCTGCTGGAGAAGGGATAGGCTACCCGTTCCAGTATTCTTGGGCTTCCCTTGTGGCTCAGCTGGTAAAGAATCCACCTACAAGGTGGGAGACTTGGGTTCAGTCCCTGGGTTGGGACGATCCCTTGTAGAAAGGAGAGGCTACCCACTCCAGTATTCTGGCCTGGAGAATTCCATGGACTGTATAGTCCAGCGGGTCCCAAAGAGTCAAGACATACCTTTCACTTTCACATAAAATAGATAACCAACAAGGACCTTCTGTTGGTTACGGGGAATGATACTTAACATTCTGTAATAACCTTTAAGGGGAAAGAATATGAAAAGGAATCTATTTATCTATCTATATGTGTGTGTGTGTGTGCATATATGTATGTGTGTATGTATCCATATACATGTGTGTGTATTCAGTCACTCAATTGTGTCTGACTCTTTGCAAACCCAAGGACTCTAGCCCATCAGGCTCCTCTGTCCATGAAATTTTACAGGCAAGAATCCTCGAGTGGGTTGCCATTTCCTACTCCAGGGGATCTTCTGGAGCCAGCAATCAAACCCAAGTCTCTGTGTCTTCTGAACTGACAGGCAGATTCTTTACCACTAGTGGCACTCGGGAAGCCCATCTATATATACCCACACATAATACACACACGCACACACACACACACATTAATATATAACCAAATCACTTTGTTGTATACCTGAAACGAACACAATATTGTAAATCAACTACATTTTAATTATGAAAAAAAAAAAAGATTCCCCTTGATCTGGGCTCAGGCCCCAGCTGGCGATTCTTGCAATTTTATCCAACGCAGCATGTACCACACGGGGGCCTTTCAGGATCCTGGCCTGTGTGACACCCAAAAGATGAAAGCAGGGCTCCTCTCCTTGAGGAGTTCACAAAAGCCTGAATAATTAGGGGTCACAGACTCAACTGCTTATAGTACCGCCAACGTGGAGGGACGGGAACCGGGCAGCGCCCGCCTACAAGTCTAGAGGCTGCAGGATTCACTGGGCTCCAGCCGGCGGACACCACAGGGGGAACACCACCAGCCTATCAGCAGCCACCTTTCCAGCGTTGTCAAATGGTTCACAAGCTGTGCAACGTCGTGAGTGCCAAATGGAACACGCCTGCAGGATAGATTTGGCCAGGGGCACCTGTTTGCTAGAGACATGGGAGGCTCAGGAAACTGACGGATACCCTAGGGAAGCACGAAATCTGGTGCCCAGAAGGGGTGGCTGAGATCACTAGCAGGGGCCTGGGGCAGGCTGGGGGTGTGCGGGAGGCTGGTGGGTGAAGAGAGACTTAGGCAGAACTTTGAGGTTTCCAAAGACAGGGTTTGTAATAAGACTGGCTACGCATTCCAGGTGCTGGGCAGGGCAGGAACAAAGTCACAGAGGAGAGGAGAGTTCCCTGGGACCAGAGGGGATGGAGGTTCCGTAAGGATGGAAGCACCAGAGAGCGCATTTTGGGGCCTGAGAGTGGAGGAGACACATGTGCACAGGGCCCACAGAAGCACGTCAAGTGGGAGGGGTGGGATGGTGTCAGGACCACGGTGCCACTGTGTAGGGGACACAAGTGAGATCGTGATGGCGACTGCTGCACCCTGACTCAGCTCCACCAAAGCTCCCAGGAGTGGATGTGACCTGATGTCACCAGATCTTCTAATTAAAGGTCCCTATTTTTCATGAAAACTCACCAATTTTTAAATGTGAGTAACTAAAAAAAAAAAAAAAGCAGAGACATTACTTTACCAACAAAGGTCTGTCCAGTCAAAGCTATGGTTTTTCCAGTAGTCACCTAGGGATGTGAAAGTTGGACCACAAAGAAGGCTGAGCATCAAAGAATTGATGCTTTTGAACTGTGGTGTTGGGGAAGACTCTTGAGAGTCCCTTGGACAGCAAGGAGATCAAATCAGTCAATCTTAAAGGAAATCAATCCTGAAGATTCACTGAAAGGACTGATGCTGAAGCTGAAGCTCCAATCCTTTGACCACCTGATGCAAAGAACTGACTCATTGGAAAAGACCCTGATAATGGGAAAGATTGAAAACAGGAGGAGAAGGGGATGACAGAGGATGAGATGGTTGGATGGCATCACCAACCTGATGGACATGAGTTTGAAGCAAGCACTGGGAGTTGGTGATGGACAGGGAAGCCTAACATGCAGCAGTCCATGGGGTTGCAAAGAGTCAGAGATGACTGAGCGACTGAACTGAATTGATTCAAAGAACTTTGGGAAGTTCCTGGTGGTCCTGTGGGCTTCCCTGATAGCTCAGTCGGTAAAGAATTAACCTGCAATGCCAGAGACCCCAGTTTGATTCCTGGGTCAGGAAGATCCCCTGGAGAAGGGATAGGCTACCCACTCCAGTATTCTTGGGCTTCTCTTCTGGCTCAGCTGGTAAAAAATCTGCCTGCGGGAGGCCTGGGTTCGATCCCTGAGTTTGGAAGATCCCCTGGAGAAGGGAAAGGCTACCCACTCCAGTAATGTGGCTTGAATAATTCCGTGGACTGTATAGTCCATGTGGTCACAAAGAATCAGATATGACTGAGGGACTTTCACTTTCACTGATGGTCCTATGGTTGAGAGTCTGCAGGTGATGTGGGTTCAATCCCTGGTCGGGGAACTAAGATCCCACATGCCACAGGGCAACTAAGCCTGCACACTACAACTGGAGAGAAGCCCAAGCGCCTCAACTCAGACTCAGTGCAGCCAAATGAATAATTTAAAACTCACACACAAAACCCAAAGAATTGTGAAAACACAGTGTGAGCCAGCTGCAATCTGTGAGCTGCCTTCGGTCCACTGGAGCACAGCCTCTTCCCAAGATGTCCAGGGCAGCATGTGCTGGCCGGGGACTGTGGTCACTCCCTTGAGGCATTCTGCAGCAGCTAGGCCCTCAGCTCATCCCCCACCACTGTCCTGGCCCCACTGAGCTGTGGTTTGCAGGGGTCCCTGGGCCCACCTGCCTGGGCAAGAGCTCATGGGGGCAGACAGCATGTCCGATTCCTGGCCCCAGCACAATGCCTGGGGCGATCGATATGGCTCTGCTGATGAGACAAAGGGACCGAGCAGATGAGTGAGCTGAGCAGGAAATAGAGGAAACGGCAGGCAGCAGGGGAAGGAGGAGCTGGACTTGGAAGGAGGCAGGTTCGGGCAGTGGAAACAGTAAGACCTAAAGATGAATGGCAGGGAGGGGCACAGGGGGAGCGGAGGATTCAAAGGTGGGAGTCAAGCGCTGCTGCACACAGCAAACAGAAGCAGAAGCCTGGAGTGGGGCTGAGGGGTTTGGGGTTGGGGTACCAAAGCTAGGGCTTCAGTACGTGGCGGGGCAGAAATGCTGAAGAAAAGCATCTTGTGGCCAGGAGGGAAGCTTGGTTCAGAAATTAAGCCTTGGGGTAGGTTTAGATTTAGGAGCTGATGAATACGTTCACCAGCAGGTGACTTCCATGTTCTTAGAGGAAAAGAAAGGACCTAGTCTGGGTCTCATTTTCTACTTTCCCTGGTGACTTTTCCCTCCTTAGCCAGCACCTCAATTTTTCAATGGGAATCCACTCTTCCCTTGACCTTACTTCATGTGGATAATGTAGGCCTTGCTCCAAGTTGCAACCCAGGCCTGGCCAGTGGGCCCTAGACCTGGGGCTTTCTGCAAGCACTCCTGAAGTCAAGAGCGATGTCAATGAGGACCACCACTTGGACCCTGAGAATGGTGCCAACACAGAGGGAGGAGATTCCTGATGGCATCCTGTGAACTCCTGGATCCTTCCATGCCTGAGGCAGCCAACTCATACTCTCCTGTAACATGGGCCAAAGAACACTTTTTTGTCCTTAAGCTGGATTTAATTGGGTTTTCTTGTCCTTTGTTACCAAAAGAATCCTGGCTGATAACACCAGTGTTGGGACTGAGAATTTTAATCAACAGATTCAGCTACTAAGTCAGTCCTGGCCAAGGCAAGCAGGAGGGCGGAGAGGAGAGCTTACCCTCTAGGGGGTCTGGGATTTGTCTTGCTGTCTTACGCTGGCCCCTGCACATGGGTGAGCAGCCCTCTCTACTTAGACATCTGTCTGGTCCCAGAAGCAGCTCGCCCCTTGGTCTGTGCAGTACAGAGATACAGGCCTCAGCTTCTACCCCTGTTCTGCATCTGTGTTCTTGTTCCTGCTGAGAGTACAGTTTGGCTCTGAATTCCAACCTTCTGGTTGGAGCCTGAAAACCTTGCGGGGCCCCCTCTCTCAAGGAGCAATTCTCCGCTCACCTCTCTGTCCTCTGCTGGCTGGGGGCCTGCTTCAAATCTGAGCCTCCTGGACCTCTCAAGGTGACCGTGCCTTACCTTCCCAAGCATGGACTATGCACACAGACTTTGGAGGCTGCAGCCCACCCACCAGACAGCACCCTCTCGCAATTGATACTGGCCCAGACCAAGCCCGAGGTTAACACCTAAGGAAGGCTCTTGTACATCTGCATCAGTGCCCTTCCTCCCAGCCACCCTATTAAGATGCCATCATGGTCCCCAAGGGCTTCCCAGATGGCACTAGTGGTAAACAACCCGCCTGCCAATGCAGGAGACTTAAGAGATGCAGGTTCAGTCCCTGGGTTGGGAAGATTCCCTGGAGAAGGGCGTAGCAACCCACTCTGGTATTCTTGCCTGAAGAATCTTATGGGCAGAGGGGTCTGGTGGGCTACAGCCCATGGGGTTGCAAAGAGTCAGACATGATGAAGTGACTTAGCATGCACACACACGAATGCTCGCCAGGCCCGAGGGTGCTCCCCAGACCAGAGGTGCCCAGACCCTACCACGTGGTGGAGCCATCAGGCTGCACTGACTCAGTTGCCCAAATGAAGGTCACATCTTTGACTTCAAAGCCATTGCCATGTTTGGCCTTGGTTTGTATCCTGATCCAAACGAATCAACTGTTGGGACGTCCTTGGTGTCCAGGGGTTAAGACTCCACTCTTCTACCGCCCTGGTGGCTCAGATGGTAAAGAATCCGCCTGCAGTGCAGAGACCTGGGTTCGATACCTGGGTCAGGAAGATCCCCTGGAGAAGAGAACGGGTACCAACTCCAGTATTCTTGCCTGGAGAATTCCATGGACAGAGAAACCTGACAGGCTATAGTCCTTGGGGTTGCAAAGAGTCAGACACGCCTGAGTGACTAAGACTCTTCCACTGCAGGGGCCAAGGGTTCAATCCCTGGTCCTGCCACATGGTATGGCCAAACAAATTAACTATTAAAAATTAGGCAGTTAGGGATATTTGAATGTGGATGGGGTACTGAAGCATAATAATGAATGATTGTTAGGTATGATAGCAGCATCGGGATGATATAAAAACAAACTTATCTGTTAGAGATGCATGCAAAAAGTGATGAATGAAATGATATGATACCTGCAATTTCTTTTTAAATGTTAGGGGGAGAGATGAAACAAAAATGGCAGAATGTAGATAACTATTGAAGCTGAAGAAGGGTACATAGGTTGTAAACGAACTAATCTCCTCACTTGCATTCATTTGAAAATCCATCCCTACCCCACCATGAAAGGCCTTTCTGAAAATATAAACATTGTCCTGGGATGAACTGAATCTATCCATGGTGCATTCTAGAAGCACTGGGACCCTCATCCAAGCTACCAAGCTAAACTGTGGAGTCCCCAAAACACCTCTTCTTGGGGCTCCCCCTTCCCTCTGACCCCTTCTTCAAAAAGCATCCAGAGTGATCTTTTAAATTCCTCAATCAGATTGTGTCACCCTTTGCCCAAAACCCTCCCATAATGATACCAAGAGCTGATCTTTGTGTAGAGTTCATGAAGGCCAGGAATCATTATGAGCACTTCATATGTATTAACTGAACAATAATCACCCCCATTTTACAGATGAGAAAACTGAGTCAAAGAGGCACAGAATAACACTCCCAAGGTCACAGAGCTAGGACAAGGAGGAGCCAGGGTTTGCCCCAGCCAAGCTGGCTCTGATCCTCTCCCTATTCTGCCTTCAAACCAGTGAGGCCTACGTGACCTGGCTCCTAGCACCCTGGGACCTCCTCTCACACTGTCCTTTGTTCACGAGCTCAGCCTCTGCCTAAACTGGATATTCCTGCCTCAGAGCCTTTATTCTTGCTATGCCGCCTGCAAGAATTCCCTTCCCACTTACGTTCCCACGGCTACTCCTTCTCAACGCTCAGGTCAGGGATGCCTTTGATCACCTGTCCAGTGTGGCCCTGCTTCATTCTCCCCTGTCCCTCTCCGGTCGCCAGATGTTATCATCTTCAGAACATTTAGCTTTACTGGAGATGACACTAGTGATCTGTGCCCTTGTTTTTTGTTCCCTTCCTCACGAGAAGGGAGAGGACTGTACGAACAGGGCCTTGTCTATTTGTTCAACACGGCTCCCTGAGCACCAAGACCTGTGTGGTCCAATACACGGTCACCAGCCACACGTGGACAATGACATGAATATTAAAATGACATATTGTAAAATATTGGTCTGTCAGTTACAGGAGCCACCTGGGGCTGAGAACTTGAATTGTTCTCACTGGACAGGGCAGAGAGAACATGTTAAGATCATTGCAGAAAGTTCTATTGGGCAGTACTGGCCTGGATGACCACGACAAATCACAGAAACATACCACTGGGTAAATCTAACATTCACTCACTCATTCATCCATTCAAAAGCTACTTCATTAGCACCGTTTCCATGCATAACATATACCACTGGGCCCTGCTTCACTTGCTGGTGTGACCAGGCTGGGGGCAGAACCTGTGTGGTGATGCTATTGGCAAAAAATGGTGATGACCTGCCTGCTTTTACTCAAGGGTGGTACCACGTAGCAGATTAATATGCTTGTTATTAATATAAAGGAAAACAGATGGACTGTGGGGAATGGCTGAAAGTCCACTTTTTGGATGACTTATAACATCCTAGGAGAGACTATTGATTCTTTCCTCCTAGCAGATGTTGCTCTACAGGGGAAGCCATGCAGAGAAAAACCACAGGAAAACCCACAGACCCCGTCTTCCCATCCCACCTCAGCCCCTTACTCCTCACTAGTGGGCCAGTCACTTAATCTGGGGAAGCATCACAAAATGTGAAAACCTATTATCACGTCCTCTTCCTGAGCCCAAGACAAACATCGATGATCAGTCACCCACACTAATCAATCCTGGATGCAACAGGAGGAAAGTTCCAGATCCTTCTCAACAGCACTCCAGGCAGCCACTCCCAAGCAGAGTTGACAAAAGAAACGGCAGTCTATTTGCTCCCTGAGATCTCTTTAAGTCCCAGCTTCATCTACAAGGTGGGGCCTGAAAACATCCACTTGTAGGATGGGTAGGAGGTTAATTGAGATGATGCATTTCATCATCAGGCATCAGATGTTTACCGAGGAGGCTTCCCTGGTGGCTCAGTGGTAAAGAATCCACATGCCAGTACAGGAGACACAGTTCGATCCCTGATCCAGGAAGATTCCACCTGCTGCGGAGCAACTAAATCCTGAGCACCACAACTACTGAGCCTATGCTCTAAGAGCCCGGGAGCCGCGACCACCGAAACCCACGAGGTCCAGAGCCCATGCTCCACATCAAGAGAAGCCACTGCAATGAGAAGCCAGTGCATCCTAGCTAGAGAGTAGACGCCGCTCGCCGCAACTGGAGAAAACCCCCGCAGCAACGAGGACCCAGCAGAGCCAAAAATAAATAAATAAGTAAATAAAATTATTTAAGAAAAAAGTGCCTATGGAGCCCCTACTCGGGGCCTCATGCCTGCCCGATGCGCGCTGTGCTGAGTAAAACGGCGGCCGTGGTGAGTACCCACATCTGCAGGCTGCCCTGTGCTGCTGCGTGAACCGATGCTGGCTTCCGAGTCCTTACCCTGCCCGGAAGTTCTATCCTCCGGGCCGGCTCCGAATCCCCACATTACCTAAGGAGGGTGACGGAGCCCATCCAAGTTAGCCCAAAGATTTAAACAGGCAGCAGATCTTCCAATAAGAGACTCCCATTCTTCCAGCACCTTCTTTTCTTATGCTTTAAATAAGCCTTGGTTGGATTACTGCCTCGCGTTGAACTTTGCTTCCTCGATTCCCAGACACAAAACACCCATCTTAACAAGCCGTGTCTACCAGGCTGAGCTATATTTCCTATAAACTCTCATTTTATCTCGTCTAAAACACACAGTAATAGCATACTCTGGAGAATATTAAATCAAACCAACCTGCAGCTGCATTTGTTTGTGCTTTCTGCCCCCGGAAAATGCTGGCAACAGATGGGTGTGCGTTATGTAAGAGGTGGCCCTGCCGGGGCCTGCGGTCCTGCACGCGTGCCTCTGTGTTGGAACACCCCGAGTCTCTGATCCCCACAGCCGGCTGCCCCCCAGAGCGCCTGCCACGACGTCCTGGCCCTCTTTTCTATTCTCGGCACACAGGAAAGGCCGAGTGCAGGTTAAAGAAGAAAGGCAGGCTGCAGCCAAAAGAGATGAAGCTTATCTCCTTTGTAATCCAGCACATAAAAATCCTCTTTTCTTGGCCTGAGCTGTATAGTCAATGACAGGGCCGGGCTACAGGGCACAGGCTTGAGCAGTCAGTGCTGTTTCATTACTCATTCCAGAAGACGCTGATGACCGCCTGCCAGGAAGTGTTGGGTGGACTGGAGGACCTGGCCTGAGATGCTGGGAGCCCACTGCTTGGGGCTGGGGCTCCATCCCAGGCCTGGAGGATAGCCACGTATACACCCTGGGTCACAGCTGGCCATGGAGGTGGGGAGGGGAGCATGATAGGCCCACAGGAACCTCCTCAGTTATCCAGTGGTTTGGACTGTTTCTCAAATTTAAACTTTAGGCATTTGTTTTTTTAAAATAACCATAAATCAGAGAAAGCTTTTTGTTACTTCACTGGAGTGTCGTGTGTCAACAGAGCTGGCTGGGACTGTGTCTGCCACATTAGCACCTAGATCCCCAGAACCTACCAGATATTTATCTGGGAGCTGGAGGGACGGCTCAGTGGTAAAGAATCCACCTGGAGATGTGGATTCTATTCCTGGATGGAGAAGATCCCCTGGAGGATGAAATGGCAACCCACTCCAGTATTCTTGCCTGGAAAATCCCATAGACAAAGGAGCCTGGTGGGGCTAGTCCACAGGGTCACAGAGAGTCAGACACAACTGAAGTGACTACGCACACGTGGAGGGATGGCTGGGTAAGTGGGTGGGTGGAGAACCAGCAGGAAGAGCTGCAGGAGGGAGGAGAGGACGGGAAGGAGGGACGAGGCCTGGGGTCTCCTGGCTGGCCTCTAACCTGCAGTAGGACCTGTGGAAGGCATCTCCTGCTCTAGGTCACTCGTCTGGATCTCGAGGAGGATGAGGCAACTGCTTATGGGCTCTTAGGGGAATGAACTCATTCATTCATTAGATAGCCATGTTTTTCTACTCGGAACAGAACAGTGGTGAAGTCTCAGGCCCTGCTCCCAAGATGCCCCCCGGGTGATGGGGGAGGCAGGTGTGTATCCTGATCTACGGGTGATGGAACTAGTTCATGTGGTACAGAAGTGCACAAGGGTTGGGGGTCAGGTGAGCACCCTGGAGAAAGTGATGCCTGGGTCTTCCGGCAATACGAGGCATAGACAAGCGCCTGGAGTTGAGTGAGACAGGAGGGGCCGGGGACTAAAGTTGTGCCTACAGGGAAGGCTGGTGGAGAGCCCCAAGAGCAGCTGGCTCTCTGGAGGGGGTGTGAACAAGGGGCAGGTGCTGAGAGAGAGGCAGGCATGACATATGGGGATTAGGGGGCTCTGATGTCACACTCAGAGGTCTGACCTGGATTTTCTGGATCAAGGAAAGCCTTTGAAGTTTGAGCACTGGAAGGACTGATACTGAAGCTGAAGCTCCAATACTTTGGCCACCTGATGCAAAGAACTGACTCCTTGGAAAGGACCCTGATGCTGGGAAAGATCGAAGGCAGGAGGAGAAGGAGACAACAGAGGATGAGATGGTTGGATGTCATCACTGACTCGATGGACATGACTTTGAGCAAGCTCCAGGAATTGGTGATGGACAGGGAAGGCTGGTGTGCCGCAGTTCATGGGGTTGCAAAGAGTCGGACACTACTGAGTGACTGAACTGACTGAAGTTGAGGGTTTGAAACCATAGTCATGATCAGACATCCCAGGGGCTACTGGAGACAAACCAGAGGCCTGGGCCTGGGATCAGGGAGAGCGGTTAGGAGGCTATACTTTTCCACACCTCTTTCGCCCAAGTGTCTCCCTCCACCTGGAGATACTCTCCCTTGTCTGTCTGGCTCAAGGCTTCTCTTCCCACTAGAGCTCAGGTGTGCTCTCCCTTCATACCTTCCCTGACCTCTTCCAGCTCGAGGTGGACACCCTCCTCCTTGAGGGTGCAAGCTGGGAACAGCCAGCTCTGGCTCAAAGATGAATTTGGTTTGCACTATATGGTGGTTCCGTCTTTCCAGGTAGCACAGTAGTAAAGAATCTGCCTGCCAGTTCAGGAGACTCAGATTTGATCCCTGGGCTGGGAAGATCCCCTGGAGAAGGAAATGCAACCCACTCCAGTATTCTTGCCTGGGAAAGGGACCCAGGAGCCTGATGGTCGCAAAGAGCTGGACATGACTGAGCATGCATGGATATGGTGGTTTCGGAAGAATTTAAGTTAGCTACTGACATTTGCAAACAAAATAGCTCAACTCAGATTTCCAGCTCCCTGGGAATGTTGGGAAGATAACAGCACTGGCTGGCACTGCTCCATAGCAAATATTAGTTAAAACTGAAAAATGGTCTGCTGCTAAACTGGGCCATGTGTTGGCCAGTCTGCTGCACTCCCCAACAGGCCCCAGTGTCTCCCTAACAAGACTGAGGCTGAGAAATGGTCCCCATTTATCATCTCGCTTGTACTATCGATTCCCTTAGAGCCACTTATAAAGGAAGGTAGAATGTTCATGCCCCCCTTTCTATCTTAAGAAGGGAAACCAAGTCCTATCCCTCCTCACTGACTGAGCTCCCTGCAGAGTCCCTGAGGTTTCTATTTGAAACCCACGGCACTCTGGGTTCAGCTTGATCAAGGTCTTCATCACAGTGTCTCATTCATCTACATCACTTGTCCGCCGGCTCTTAGACACCGGATACCTCAAGGCACAGACTGTGTCTTTATATCAGTGTCTTCAGAATCGATCATGAAACCTGATGGTACCTAGGATGTGCTCAAGAACCAGTATTCAGTGAAGGAATAAATGCAAATGAATACGTGGAAAATAGCTTAGAGAAAGCAAGAATGAGGACCTGGGTGTGGGTACTGGTGTCAGGTAGGAAGAAGGGGAGGGGCTCTGAAATCAGAGAGGCCAACGAGCGCAGACATGAAGAGCCTGGCTGTCTGGAGTGGGGCGCACACCAGGAGCGCTGGTACACCTTGGAACTGGCTGCACACACAGAATCTCAGGCCCGCTCTAGACTTGCTGGATTGTTTTTTAGTCACTAAGTTGTATCCGACTCTTTGTGACCCCATGGACTGTAGCACGCCAGGCCTCCCTTTCCCTCACCATCTCTCAGACTTCGCACAAGTTCATGTCCATTGAATCAGTGATGCCATCCAATCATCTCCCTAGGACCTGTATTTAATCAAGGTCCCAAGGGAGTCATTGCGGATTATGGTTTGAGAAGCACTGGCGAAGCAAATGGGCCCTGGAGTCCAACTGTGGGGGTTCAGATTCTCACTCTGACACTCACTGGCTATGTGACTTGGGCCACATGACATAATCTCTCCATATATCTGTTTCCTTATCTGTGAAAACGGAGCCTCAGTTCATGTTCCTCTAGTTCCCCCAGAGAGTGACCTGGTTCCACTTCCCCGACCTGCAGCCAAGGCTTTGCTCCTGGGGGGCTCTGACAGTGTGGAGTGGAAGCCCCCAGCAGGCGCTTGCTACACCCAGGGGGAAGGGCAGTGGGGCCACCCAGTCCTCACTTTGCAGCTGGGGGATGAATCCGGTTATGGAAAACGCTACGTGCTGCCATCAGTCAAACGCTCAGTGAGGAACCGGAGCCTGTTACTTACACCATCAGCCGTCCAGTAATTCCAAACCTTGATCTTGGTTAGACCAAAGTCACGCAGCTGTCCCGTGTTGCGGATAACAAAAAAGAGCTGGAGCGGTGGGTGGAAGGGGCACGTCCACAGGGAAGGGTCTTTCTTGCCCTGAAATGCCAGCAAGAGAAGGACATTGTTATGGTTAGCACATTTCTGCCTTACCCCACAGTAATCTTCCCAGTTTTGGCTCAGTCTGTAAGAATCTGCCTGCAATGCAGGCGACGTGGGTTCAATCAGGAAGATCCCCTGGAGAAGGAAATAGCAACCCACTCCAGTATTCTTGCCTGGGAAATCCCCTGAATAGAGGAGCCTGGCAGGCTATAGTCCGTGGGGTCGCAAAAGAGTCCGGGACACACTGAGCGACTAAACCACCACCACCACCACCCACAGTAAATGAGCAGTGACTATGGAAACCAGGGAAGGATAAGGGTGGGAAGCCAGCTGCCTCCTGTACATCATCCCGGGTGGCGTCTTAGATCTCACCCCATCTGGACCGCTCTTGGGAGCAGGCCACTGACCCTCGACCCCGACCCCGGCACAAAGCCGCCACAGGGGCCCCTGCCAACCGACTGAATTTAAATTGCAGCGGGCTTCATTTTAATCAACCTAATCGGTTTTGCGGGGAGAGAGACCGACCGAAGGGGGAAGGACGGGAAAAGAGCCACGACTTGCGCTTGTTTGATTAACCTGGCAAACAGAGCCTTTGATTTTCTTTTGTAAAACCCTGTAGAATTTTAAAAATGTAAAAATAGAAAAGAAAGAACCTGGCTCAGGCGTCTGTTGGGACGGGGCCATGGCACTGAGCCTTGGGATTTATTCTGTTCCCTTCAGGGTTTCCAAGCCTCGGGCCCCCCCTGTGCAGTTTCCGCCTGCCGGAGAAGCTGCCAAGGCCACTCTCAAGGCCAAAGAGGCAGAGGAGCAGGGCAGTCTTGCTGGCATTTTCATTCGCACCAACAAGATTGTGAATCATGAGCGCTTGGGGCAGAGGTGAAGGGAGAAACGGGGATGGGGAGGGGACTTCTCTCAGCTCCGGTTGCCTCCGCTCGTCTCTTTGGGCACCTCTTCTGCTCTCTGTCTGGACAAAACTCATAGCCGCTCCCCAACAGCTCCACGCTGGCTCGGCCTCTGTGCCTTTGCACAGGCTGGGCTTCCGTGTGCAACACTCTCCTGCCCTGGGGCTTCCATGGTGGTCCAGTGGTTGAGAATCCGCCTGCCAATGCAGGGGACACGGGTTCCGTCCCTGGTCCGGGAAGATCCCACGTGCATCGGAGCAACTAAGCCCGTGTGCCACAACCAGGCAATTGCATCTGCTCGTTGCAACTAGAGAAAGCCGGTGCATAGCAACATTAAGACTCGGGGCAGCCCAAAGTAAACAAATAGATATAAAACAAAACCAAAACCACCCCAGTCTTCTGTCCTCACTCTGGGAAATTCAGCTCAAGTGTATCGTCACCCTCTCGGTCGCCCTTCCCCTTGACACAATCACTCCCCCATCTAGGTGCCCACAGCTCAATACACCTGCGGGTATCATTTACTCAGTGCCCCATGATTCCCTGTCTTCATGTCTATGTCACCCTCCTCCACAACACCACACATACACTCAGCTTCAAAGCTCTTCTCATTCATTCCAGAACCTTTAGCATTCAGCACAGTTCCTTGGCACCTGGGAAACAACAACAAAAACCTCTGAATTGAATTTTTGGAACAACAGTCGAATAAAGAAATGACTGAATACATGAAATTCACCTGCTAATACCTGTCCTCTCACGGGAACTTTATTTTTCCTTCTCTGGCTGTGGGCAGGGCCTGTGGGATCTTAGCTCCCCAACCAAGGATTGAACCCACGGCCCCCTGTATTGGCAGCTCAGAGTCCTAACCACTGGGCAACCAAGGAAGTCCCTCACTGAAACTTTCGAGAAGAGAGTAAAACGGTCTGGCCGGCAGAGCTATTTTGTTTAGCTCACTAAGTGCTGTTGTTGTTGCTTTCTGGAAAAGGCAACTTGTTGCCAAAACTTAAAGATAGAAAATATCTCCTGCCCCTCAGAGATAGATGCCTGGCTTGTCTATGGACTTAGAAGATGTGGCAACACGGGGTCCCTGACCGCTGGAGCTGAGTACAGTGCCCTGTGGCCAGGCCCCCAGTCCCCAGCACTCACTACTGTTCCACCCATTTCACCTCCCTGGTTATGCTTTTGCCCAGCCCCTTAAATGCAGGCATTCAAGTTTAGGGTCCCTGCTTAAGGGCTGACAACCACAAGTCCCAATAAGCAGCGTGCATCTCTGACACTGGCTGAAGTTGCCCTTTTTATCTAGAAGGAGCATCGCCCTGTATCTGAGCACATCTCCATGGGCTCCCGTCCCCAGGGCCGCGCCTGCTACTGGACAGAGCAGAGGAGGGATGCTGGCCGCTTCGGGGGGTCTGCTGGCTCCCCAGGAGACACGAGGCGCAATCTCCAGCTGCGCGGAGGACAGAGGTGGCTTGTCCCAGGGACAATGGTGCCTTTCAGGAGGGGGGAAGCTGCTGAGATGAGTTCAAGGGCTTCTGACTTATCCTGGCAAGTTTCTTGAGCTCTGCGGGAACTTCTAGTGCTCTGGGCAGCTGCGAGGGGGGTCAGGACTGCACCTCTCCAAAGCCAGCGGGGATGTCTCATCCCTGCTCTGAGCTGGAGCCCAGAGTGGGTCGCTGAGGCTGCCTGACAACGGCAGAGGCGGAAGGCTGACCCTTAGACGCCAGTGCGGGGACTGAAATTGATTTCCCATCACATTTCTGTCAGCGGGAGGGCTAAGCGGGAATCGTGCTGTTCAGAGTCAGAGAACATTAGTCTACAGGTAACTCTGAACCTCATTAGCCACTGGGCCTTCTGACTCTTCCTTTCCACTGACACAGTGCCTGGAAGGGAGGCTGCTGGAAGCTGCCGAAGGTTGACCCAAGGCTCACTGGGCAAACCTCCAGGTGCCAGCCCAGCAGGCAGGGTGTCGGCTGCACCATTAGACGCCAGTGCGGGGACTGAAATTGATTTCCCATCACATTTCTGTCAGCGGGAGGGCTAAGCGGGAATCGTGCTGTTCAGAGTCAGAGAACATTAGTCTACAGGTAACTCTGAACCTCATTAGCCACTGGGCCTTCTGACTCTTCCTTTCCACTGACACAGTGCCTGGGAGGGAGGCTGCTGGAAGCTGCCGAAGGTTGACCCAAGGCTCACTGGGCAAACCTCCAGGTGCCAGCCCAGCAGGCAGGGTGTCGGCTGCACCTGCCCATCGCAGGTGGTAATCAAGAGGGTCGAACAACAATCAGGGCACCTGGGCACTGCTGCTGTTATTCCACTGAGTTCCCTCCAAGCCCTGGGAGCAGGGAGACGGATGGTGAGTCACTGAAGGAAGATCAGAGTCCATCAAAGATGTGGTTTGCGCATGTGGTGGAGTGAGAATTTTTTGAAAGATAGATTTATTTATCTGTGCCGGGTCTTAGTTGAGGCAATCAGAATCTGTAGTTGTGGCATGTGGGATCTAGTTCTCTGACTAGGGATCGAACCTGGGCCCCCTGCACTGGGAGTGTGGAGTCTTACCCAATGGACCACCAGGGAAGTCCTTGGGGGAGGATTCAAACTTAGGTTTTTCATTCACTCATTCAATCATTCCGTCTTGGTTTGGGTTCCCCCAGGAGCAGACCCTGAGGCAAGGATTCCAGTATAAGGAGTTGATTTAGACAGGGAAGGACGAAGGAGCCAGTGTGTATCCATCCTCCAGTTCCCATCACTGTGCCCATACGCCAATTCCCATCTGCGAAGGTTCAGAGCTGCTCCCGGGGGCTCCACTCCCCGCCACTTTGGACCTGCTGCAGCGGAAGCAAAGAGGGTCCTGGAGACCAGAAAACAAACCTTCCATAGGAGAGAGGTGTTTGCTGGCAGGCAGAAGAGCAGCCAGCAGGGACTGCAGTGGGAGGGGTGAAGGACCAAGGCAGGCACCAGTGGTATCTGCTACCCGCTTGCTCAACAAATCCTGAGTGCGGGGGATCCCGGCCGAGACAGTCCCAGTTCTGGGTGAGCAGAGGCAAGCAAGTCACATTGCCAAGAGGCGGGGGGGGGGGACAAGCAGGGGGACACATCTGATGAAGCAAGCATAAGAGAATTATTAATGGTCACCAGAATGACAAGTTTAAAATTGATGGTTAGAAAAGGTCTCTCTCAGGAGGTCTCTTTCTAACTCCTAAGGAAGGTGCTGTTATCTGCAACGTTAACCCAACACAGATCCACACACCCTCAGAGTGATGCTGGACAGCCCTCAGAAGTAGCCTCGCTTTAATAAGTTAGCATCATAAAAGGAAACAAACTGGACTTCCCTGGTGGGGAACCTACAGCCTATTATGCAGAGTGAAGTAAGTCAGAAAGAGAAATACTGTATACTAACGCACATAAATGGAATCTAAAAAGATGGGACCGAAGAATTTATTTGCAGAGCAGCAATGGAAAAACAGACACAGAGAACAGACTTAATGGACACGGGGAGAGGGGAGGCGAGGGTGAGATGTATGGAGAAAATAATATGGAAACTTACACTACCATATGTAAAATAGATAGCCAATGGGAATTTGCTGTATGTCTCAGGAAACTCAAACAGGGGCTCTGTATCAACCTAGAGGGGTGGGAAGGAGGATGCAGTGGACATTCAAGAGGGAGGGGATAGTGTATACCTATGTCCCATCACTTCATGGGAAATAGATGGGGAAACAGTGGAAACAGTGTCAGACTTTATTTTTTGGGCTCCAAAACCACTGCAGATGGTGACTGCAGCCATGAAATTAAAAGACACTTACTCCTTGGAAGAAAAGATATGACCAACCTAGATAGCGTATTCAAAAGCAGAGACATTACTCTGCCAACAAAGGTCCGTCTAGTCAAGGCTATGGTTTTTCCTGTGGTCATGTATGGATGCAAGAGTTGGACTGTGAAGAAAGCTGAGCGCCGAAGAATTAATGCTTTTGAACTGTGGTGTTGGAGAAGACATTGAGGTTTGACAGAAAACAACGAAATTCTGTAAAGCAATTATCCTTCAATTAAAAAATCAATAAGATTTAAAAATACTACCCAGAAGACTCCAAATAAAATAAACAGGTCATTTGAAGAATAAAAAGAATTCGTCTGCCAATGCAGGAGACACAGATTCAATCCCTGGTCCGGGAAGAGCCCTCATGTGCGGGTCAATTAAGGCCATGTGTCTGAGAGCCTGTGGTCTGCCCCAAGAGACGCCACCGCAATGAGGAGCCTGAGCTCCACAATGAGCAAGTAACCCCCGCTTGCCACAACTAGAGCAAGGCTGTGCAGCAGCAAAGACCCAGCACAGCCAAAAATAAATACATTTTTTAAAGAAGGGAACGAATTATTGATGCAACAATTAGGATGGGCGTCAAT
>SJYC01144470.1:0-50172 GCA_006408675.1 Madoqua kirkii | reverse complement strand
AATGAGGAGCCTGAGCTCCACAATGAGCAAGTAACCCCCGCTTGCCACAACTAGAGCAAGGCTGTGCAGCAGCAAAGACCCAGCACAGCCAAAAATAAATACATTTTTTAAAGAAGGGAACGAATTATTGATGCAACAATTAGGATGGGCGTCAATGGCATTATGTTGTTGTTGCTGTTAGTTGCTCAGTTATATTTGACTCTTTGTGACCCCCTGGACTGCAGCCTGCCAGGCTCCTCTGTCCATGGGATTCTCCAGGCAAGAATACTGGAGTGGGCAGCCATCCCCTTCTCCAGGGGATCTTTCCCACCCAGGGATCAAACCTGGGTCTCCTGAATTGCAGGCAGATTCTTTACCGTCTGAGCCAAGGAAAGCCCCAAGGGCATACCCTGAGTGAGGAAAAGTCAATCTCAGAAAGGCTACATACAGTATGATCCCATGCATATGGCATTTGGGGTGGGGGGGAGTTGCTGTGCAGCGTGGCATGTGGGATCTTAGTTTCCTAGCCATGGATTGAACTCACATCCCCTGCACTGGAAGCATGGAATCTTAACCACGGGACTGGCAGGGAGGTCCCTATGACATTCTTGAAATGACAACAATTATAGAGAACAGATTGATGGCCACCCATGTTAGGGACAGGCAGGGGGTGGGATGGTTAGACAGGGTCCCATGAGGGAATTCCCTTGAGATGATGGGACTCTTCCTTATCTTGCTGTGGTGGTGGTTATACAAATCCACACGTGACAAAATTGAAAAGAACGTATACACACACACATGCACAAACAAGGGTACGAAGGTCTGCTCGTTACACTAACGTCCGTGTCCTAGTTTTGATGATGTACTGTGCTCACATACGATGTCACCACTGGGGAAGCAAGACAAAGGCACATGGAACCTCGCCATACTTTCTTAAAAACTGAGGGTCTGTTCTGGCGGCCCAGTGGGTAAGGCTCCACGCTTCCCCTGCAGGGCGTGCATGCCACAGAGCGTGGCCAAAAGAAAGGGAGATAAAATTCACATACATAAAACCACCACTTTAAAGTGGACGAGTCAGTGGGTTTTTAGTGTATTCATGAGGTTGTCCAACCATCACCATGATCTGTTTCCAGCATACTTTTATCGCCCCTCAAAGAAACCCCATACCCTTTAGCAGTCACTCCCCATTCCTACACTTCCCCTGTCCTTGGTACCCACTAGACTACCTTTTGTCTCTAGGGACTTGTCTGCTCTGGACATTTCATATAAATGCTGTCATACAATATATATGGTCTTTTACGTCCGACTTTCGTCTTTCAGCATGATGCTGTCTAGTGATTCAGCATGATGCTTTCTAGTCTATCCAGGTTTATTCAGGACTTTGCTCCTGTTTATGACCAAATAATACCCCATTGTATGGACAGATCATAGATGTTTTTCCGTGCATCATCTGATGGCCATCTGGGTTGTTTGCACCTTTTGGTCATTATGAATAACACTGCTACGAACATTTGTATACAAGTTTTTGTGTGAATATGTTTTCGATTTTCTTGGGTATATACCTAGAAGTGGAAATGGTTGGTCACATGGTAACTGTACATTTAATTTTAAAAATTATTTATTTATTTGGCTGTGCTGGATCTTAGTTACAGCGTGTGGGATCTAGTTCTCCTCACCAGGGATGGAACCCGAGCCCCCGCACTGGAGTGCAGGGTCTCAGCCACTGGACCACCAGGGAAGCCCCTACATCTAATGATTTGAGGAACTGCCAAACTGTTTTGCACAATAGCTGTGCCATTTTCCTTTTACACTGCCAACGGCAAGGTATGATGATTCCAGTTTTTCCATATGTTCATAACACTTGTTATTTCTGTTTTCTTTTTTTTTAAGTATAACAAACTAATGGGTATGTCTTTGTGGTTTTGCTTACTGGGACTTCCTTGGTGGCTCAGAGGTTAAAATGTCTGCCTCCAGTGCGGGAGACCCAGGTTCGATCCCTGGGTCGGGAAGATCCCCTGGAGAAGGAAATGGCAATCCACTCCAATATTCTTGCCTGGAGAATCCCATGGACAGAGGAGCTTGGTAGGCTACAGTCTGCGGGGTCACAAAGAGTCAGACACGACTGAGTGACTTCACAGAATAACTAATGAGGAAAAGACTGAAGGCAGGGGGAGAAGGGGACGGCAGAGGATGAAATGGTTGGATGGCATCACCAACTTGATGGACATGAGTTTGAACGAGCTCCAGGAGTTGGTGATGGACAGGAAAGCCTGGCATGCTGCAGTCCATGGTGTTGCAAAGAGTTAGACACGACTGAGTGACTGAACTGAACTGAACTGAATGACTAATGACATTGAGCATCTTTTCATGTGCTTGTTGGCCATCTGTAAATCTTTTGAGAAATATCTATTCTAAGTACTTTGGCCTTTTTTCACTGGGTTGTTTTGTCTTTTTGCTGTTGCATCTGAGTTCTTTATATATTCTGGATACAAGGCTCTTTTCAGATATATGATCTGCAAACAGTTTCTCCCTTTTCTGTAGGTTGTCTTTCACTTTCTTGATAATGTTCCTCAAAGCAAAAATGTTTTAAAATTTTGATGAGGTCTTATCTATTTTTTTCTTTTGTTGTTTATGCTTTGGATGTCGCACCTAAAACTCCATTGAAAAATTCCAAGCTACAAAGACTTGTACCTATGTTTTCATCAAAGAGTTTTATGGCCTTAAAACTATAAAAGTTTCAAGGTCTTTGATCCACTGAGTTAGCTTTTGTAGATGGTGTTAGGGAAGAGCCCAACTTAATTGTTTTGCATGTGGAAATCCAGTTGTCCTGATGCCATTTGTTGAAACAAAATTATTCTTTCCTCATCGAATGAGATTGGCATCCTTGTTAAAGAACAATCAACAGTAGATGTATGCATCTATTTCTGCAGTCTCAGTTGCATTCCATTGATCTATATGTCTATACTTAAGCCAGAACCACAAAGTCTTAATTACTGTGACTTGGCAGTAAGTTGTGAAATTGGGAAGTGTGAGTCTTCCAACTTTGTTTTTTCCCAACCTTTTGAGGGCTATTCTATATTCTTTGAACTTCCATAAACATTTTACGAGCTCATCAATTTCCACCAAAAAAAAAAAAAAGGTAGTTGGAATTTTGATAGGATTACATTGAATCTATAGATTATTTGGGAGCATTGCCGTATCAATAGTATTAAGTCTCCCAATCTGTGAACACAGATATATTTTCATCTTTCATTATTTGGGTCATCTTTAAACTTTGTCAACAATATTTGATACTTTTCAATGTACAAATCTTTCACTTCTTAGATGAAGTTTATCCTTAAGTATTTTATTCTTTTTAATGCTATTATACATAGAATTTTCTTAACTCCCTTTTTGGATAGTTCACCACTTGTGTATAGAAATACAAATGATTTTTGAATATTGACCTTTTATCCTTTAAACTTGCTGAACTTGATTTTAGCTTTATCAGTAATTTTTGCAGATTCTTTAAGATTTCCTTGATCCTTTACAATTTTTAGTAACATCATATCACCTGCAAATATGGTTTATTTCTTTGTTCCCAACCTTTCCTAGTGTAACTTTCTTGAGTAGAATCTCCAGAGCAGTGTTGAATAGGAGTGGTGAAAGTAGGCATCCTTGACCCATTTCTGATCTTAGGGGTAAACGTTTAGTCTTTCCCCATTCAGCATGATGTTAGCCATGGGTTTTCACAGACACCCTTTATCAGATTAAGGATCTTTCCTTCTGTTCTTGGTTTGTTGATGTTTTTATCATTAAAGAATGTTGAATTCTATCAAATGCTTCTTCTGTGTCTATTAAGACACCACATGATTATCTCCCCCTTTATTGTATTAATATGTCACATTCAACCGACTGATTTTCATTTGTTGAAAGCTTTGCATTCTTGGAGTAAATTCCACTAGGTCTTGATACATAAATCTTTTTATACACTACTAGATTTGATTTGCTAATGTTTTATTGAGGATTTTTACATCTATATTCATAAGGGCTAAGATGGGTCTGTAGTTTTCTTCTGATGGCTTTGTCTGGTTCTGGTTTCAGGGTAATAGTGGCCTTGGAAAATGAGTTGGGAAGTGGTCCCTCCTCTTTCATATTTTAGGACAGGGTATGAAGGACTGGTATTAATTAATTCTTTAAATATTTGGTAAGATTCACCCGTGAGGACATCTGGTCCTGGGCTTTTCTTCTTTCTTTTTTTTATTGATTACTAATTCAGTCTCTTTTCTAGCTACAGGTCTAATCAGATTTTTTCTTCCTTCTTGAGTCAGTTTTTGGTAATTCATGTCTTTCTAGGAATCTGCCCATTTCATCTGGGATATCTAACTTGTTGGCATAAAATTGTTCATAATCTTCCCACAATAAAAGGGAATAAAAAATTCGCTTCTATTTCTGTAAGTTTGGCCTCCTTTTGATTTCTGATTTTAGTAGTTTGAATATTTCCCCCCTTTCTTTGCTCAGTCGAGGTTTATTCATTTTATTGATTCTTTCAAAAACAACAACTTTCCGTGTTGTCATTCTCTTTTCTGCACCTTTTTTTTTCACAATTTGACTATAATTATTTTTTTTTTACAAAAAACTTCAAAAATGTATTGCTTTTTGTGCTGGGAATATAGTGTGAATAGGACAGACAAGAACTTACAGGTTGATGGGAGGAGTCAGATCAGAAACAAGCGAACAGGGTCATTTTTTAGAGCTAGAAGAGCTCTGAAGAAAATGAGAAAGGCTGATGTGATAGAAACTGCGGTGGAGAGGGAACAGAACTCTTCCAGTTTGCAGCATCAGGGAAGGTCTTGCTGAGAAAGTGATAGCTGGGCTGAAATGAGTGAGGAGGAAGGAAGGAGCCACCTGAACATCTGAAGGAGGCATGCTCTGGGCAGAGGAGGCAGCAAGGGCTGAACCCAGAGGTGAGAACGAGCTTGGCAGATCAGAGGAGCAGAATGGGGGCCTTGTGGCTTCTGGAGCCTGGTGGGTGCAGCAGGCAGAGAGGAGCTGGAGGTGTGTTTACAGATAGCCTCCTGGATCACAGGGAGGCATCCCATTTCTCCCAGAAAGTCACGGCAGAGGTTTTAATCAGGGGAGGTAACATCTGTAAAAGCTCCCTTTGGGTACAGGGTGGAAAATGGAGTGGATGGAGCAAGAATGGAAGAAGGCATGAAAGGCGGCTGTTTAATGTTCCAATGAGAGAGACTTGGGAGGAATCCATGGAAATGGAGAGAAGGGGACAAGTCCAGGCCCTGTGTTGGAGGCAGAATCAACAGGATGGGGTTGATGTGCTTGAAGGAGAGGGGGGAGTGGGGCAGTCAAAGAAGTGGTGAGCTTAGCAGCTGAGCAGATGAGAATGCCATTTTCTGAGCAAAAGGCTGCTGGAGGAGGAAGAGATGTGGCCCTGGGCAGGGGAACTGAAACTTAGGTTTTAGATCTCTGAGGTTGAAACACGAGGGAACTCAGAGAAGCAGACAGGGCTGGGTGTATAAATTTCAAGTCATCTTGAAGCCTTGAGCCTGGGGGTAGGTTGACGAGAGAGATGGGGCAGGCAGGGCAGGGAGGAGGGT
Source organism: Madoqua kirkii (assembly GCA_006408675.1). Lineage (NCBI taxonomy): Eukaryota > Metazoa > Chordata > Mammalia > Artiodactyla > Bovidae > Madoqua > Madoqua kirkii. The sequence goes on along the minus strand of SJYC01144470.1, from coordinate 44,599 downwards.
TTGCACCAAACACGGGGCACTCACACCCCCACATGCCCCCCAGTCACATCCATTGAAGCAACTTCTCTTTCAAACCCAGACTCTGCTTTTAGGTACCATCTGTTCAGCTTCCAGCGGAGCCCAGCCACTCCACAGCAGTGTAGCCTAGGGGAGTCACTCGTCTTCCTGGAGACTTGGTTTTCCCGCTTATCAAATGGAGAGAGCTATCCCAAAGTTCACGTGAAATTCAGCAAGGGACGTCCGAGGCCCAGTGAAACGTGATGGTTCTGAGAGGTGGTGTGCTCTGGTGGCCCCGGACCTGGCACACACGATGACTATCAGAGAGACCCCAGACCGGAATGGCAGGAGGAATCCAGCCCACCCACAGCTGGGCCCGGAGATCCAGCAGCTTAGGGTGAGACAGCTGTCTCATGTCCCAGCCTCAGGGCCCAAAATTAAACAAAAAAACAAAAAACCCCACCAAAACCCTGGGCTAAAGTCCTCACTGCTATGACAAGGCAAAGCTCATCAGCCACTGCTAAGCAGAGGAAAGGGGAGAGTAATCATCAGAATTGGTCCCCATCAAATCCAATGATGCCTTTTATCGTCCCTGGTGTGCTCTGTTCTGTTCAGCAGACTTCCAAAACGCCACTCGCTGCTTTCTACACAAGGAGGACCGGAGAGGTTTGGAGAGGGCTGGTCCAAGCCCCAGCGGCACACGCGGGAGTCCACAGACTTGAAGCAGGAAGAGCGGGGAACGCGAGGCCAGAGCATCCAAGTGGCCATGGCCCACGGGGGGACCTGTTTCCTTCATGGTCACGTAGCTGACCTTTAAGAGGGCTCAGACACCGCTCTGTCAAGCCCTGTGGACAGGCAGCATTTCTCAGCTATCTCACATCTACACTGCCTTTCTTTCAGTAACAGCCATGAATTTCTTCAGGGAGGATTCCCTCCCTGCCCCACTGGGGCATCTTAGTGGAAATGGCACCAAGGTGCCTGGGCCTCCTAGTCAGGTTGGTCCATCAGCCTTCCTCTCCTGGGACTGGATATCCCCAGCAGAAAGACAAAATGACAAGTCATTTAAGCAACCAATCAACCAACAGACAGGGCAGCCTCCCACCAAAAAAAATGACCAAACTTCCGGTGTTCAGGCATCCCTGGATGTTACCAAGAATCCCCAAGTTTCCCACGGGGCCTGTCCGATTCTGGCCTGGGTCTCAGTGAATACGCCAGCTACGCAAAAGGCTTGCAACACATTTTCTTTCCAAAAATTTGCTAAAGCGAGCCAGACTCAGGGTCTCTTGCTGGCAAATTAAGAATCACATGGATTATCCAGGCCTCCCACTCCCATTCTACAGGAGGAGGAAAAAAGCTGACTCTCAGAGAAGGCAGGTTAGATGCCCAAGGCCATAGAGTCAAGACCAGAACCTGAATATCTAGACCTGGGGATTTCAAAGCCCTCCTTTCTGGCTTCTTTTTCTTTAAATGGGAATAATATTTGCTTCACAGAGGTGGGATTAGTGGCAAAGAACTCGCCTGCCAATGCAGGAGATGAAAGAGACATGGGTTTGATCCATGGGTCAGGAAGATCCCCTGGAAGAGGGCATGGCAACCCACTCTAGTGTTCTTGCCTGGAGAATCCCATGGACAGAGGAGCCTGGCAGGTTACAGTCCATGGCACTGCAAAGAGTCAGACACAGCTGAAGCTACTTAGCACTCACTGTATTACTACTACGACAACTGGTAACAATGAAAACAGCAACAGCTGGTGTTTCAGAGCTCTTTCAGAGGCATGGTGCCAAGTTCTTTATATTTACATTGATCCTTACTATTGTCTCAAGGTAAGTGCCACTGTGATCCCCATTTCACAGATGAGAAAACCAAGTAGATGTTAGGTAAGTTACTGGTGGTCATGAAGCGGTACGTGATTAAGCTTGGAGCCAGGCCTTTCTGCTTCTCGGGTCTGTGCACTGTTATGTTTAAATAAAATTATACATATGACATACTTAGCACTGTGCCTGGCACAAGGCAAGAACTACAACTGTGGCAGCCGTTTTCATTTTCAATTCTTTTTTAAAAATTAATAATTTGGACTTCCCTGGTAGCGCAGTGGGTAAGAATGTGCTTGCTGACACAGTGGACACAGGTTTGATTCCTGGTCTGGGCAGATCCCACATCCCACGGGGCAAAGTAACCACACGCACCACAGCTACTGAGCCCACGCTCTGGAGCCCAGGCGCCGCAACTACGGAACCCAAGTGCCGAGCGCTTGCACTCTGCAGTAAGGGGAGCCACCGCAGTGAGAAGTCCATGCCCCGCAACGAAGAGCAGCCTCGCTGGCCACAGCTAGAGCGAGCCGGAGCGCACCAAGGGAGACTCGGCGCAGCCAAAAATAAATACATAACATTTTTGAAAAAAATCTAATAATTTGTTCTTTGGAATAGATAAATATGTGTACAGGGCAGGAAATTAAAAAGGTACAAAAAAGCATCCCAAGAAAGCCTTCCTATCGTCCCTGTCCCTTATCTGGCACGTTCCATGACTCAGAGGCAACCTCTGGTCCCGTGTCCCAGGCCCCTCCCAGAGGTCAAGGTAATGGACGCTGAAGTCCACAGCACAGTACGGATGTTGGTGCTGGGCAGTCTGTCTCAGCTTAGCTCCGTCTCCTGTGTCCAGCTTGCAAGTGGCAGGAAGAGAAAATGCCAGAGCTTTTCTTTCTTTTAGATATTTGAAAGAAAGCAACGTTCTGTGTTTTCTAAGTGTATTCTGTGTCCCAGGGAAGCAGGGCCTGGAGCGGGTACATGGGCCCTGGGCCAGGCTGCAGGATTTGCCCTTCTCCCACCTTTCAGCTCTGTGACCTTGACCAAGTCAATGCCCTTGTCCAAGTCTCAGTTTTTCGTCTACAAATCAAGGGTCTCAATGACGCTCCCCCTCCCCAGGTCCCGTGTCTGGTGGTGATGACTGGGGTAAACCGCAAAGGTAGATAAAGTGGGTGAATTGGCTCCTCTTTGTCCCCCAAACCCCTCAAGAAAGCCCCATTGAGCGGGGATCTGGAAAAGCACTTGGAGCGGGGGGGTACCGTCTGGAGGCTCTGCCTGTACCTTGTTCCCAGGCTCCTCCGCACTCTGCCCAAATGAATGGCTGAGACAATCACGACATCCTTCCCGTCCCCGCACCCACACCCTCACCGTGGACTTATCCTGGACAGAAAAAAGCTGCATTAAAGCACAAGGCCAAGGCTCCCTCAGGACCGCCTCCACTTACAGCTAAGTTCCGTTGACCAAGTGGCCCAGGTCCCCCGGCATGTCTGCATTCCGGATGTCCACGTCATGGGGCGACACGTAGAGCTTTGTGTTGTTCAGGTCGAAGAACTCAACTTCCGTGAGGCCCACCCACGACGTGTTGCCCCAGTTGGACAGGATTTCCATGGTCACGTAGATGGCGTCTTTGATCTCTTCCGCTTTCGGTCCCGATTTGTCCTTAACAAGAAGAAAGGTAATGCCACTGGATGAAAACAGGACAGGTGGAATCCAGCTCGACCGTGAAATGACAAGGTATTTGGGCTCTCAGTGCCTCAGTTTCCCCATCTGTACAATGAGGACCAGAGAAGCACCCATTACAGATGGTTACCATGGAGATTTAATGAGTTCATATTTGTAAGGCATTTAAAACATAGTCACTGTGGGGATTCCCCGGTGGTCCAGTGGTTAGGACTCTCTTCTTTCCCTGCTGGGGCCCAGGTTCCATCCCTGGGTCAAGGAACTGAGGCCCCTCAAGCCACTCAGTGTGGCCAAAAAAAAAAAGTTATCAGTGAACCCTGGCACTTAGTATTTTCTGGAAGAGTCCACAAATAACAAAAAATGTTTAAAGGGATGTCCCTCATGGTCCAGCGGTTAAGAAGCCACCTGCCAATGCAGGGGACACGGGTTTGATCACTGGTCTAGGAGGATCCCACATGTGGAGCAACTAAACCTGTGCACCCCAAGTACTGAGCTGGTACTCTGCAACAAGAGGAATCAGCACACACCGCAGCCGGAGAGTAGCCCCCACTCACCGCAATTAGGGAAAGCCCGGGCACAGCAAGGAAGACAGCGCAGCCAAAAATAAACAAAATAAGCAATAATAAAATAAAATTTTAAAAAATAAAATTTTAAAAATGTTTAAAGGCAGATTCTTCCTGAATATGCACTTTTCTCATCCACGACCAAGGGTTCAGGTCCCGTCGGCATGTCACAACTTCTGCTGAATCAGGCAGATATCTGGCCTGGAGAATTTCATGGACTGTATAGTCCATGGGGTTGAAAAGAGTTGGACACCACTGAGCGACTTTCACTTCACGAGGGACTAAACTGTGTCACCTCCACCCCCTCTCCGCGAATTCAGATACTGAAGCCCAAACCCTAATTGCTCAGAAGGGGATAGGGCCTAGAAAGAGGTAATTAAGACACAAGGAGGCTGTTAGGGTAGGCCAAACCCATTCTGACTGACGTCCTTCCAAGAAGGGGACATTTGGACACCAAGAGAGACACCAGGGATGGGCAGGCACAGAAAAAAGGCCACATGGGGACACAATGAGAAGGTGGCCACATGCAAGACGAGGACGCGCCTCAGAAGAAAGCCCGCCTGCCAACACCTTGCTCCTGGATTGGTGAGAAAAGAAGTCTCTGTTGCTTAAGCCCCCAGACTGTGGCACGTGGTTGTGCCAGCCTAGCAGGCAGCCTACGTAACACAGTAGATCAGGGGTCCCCAACTTCTGGGGCAAGGACCGGTACCACCTGTCAGATCAGCAGCAGCATTATAGATTAGGGGGAAAAAGCACACAATAAATGTAATATGCTCGAATCATCCCGAAACCATCCCCTCACCCTCAGTCCATGGAAAAATTGTCTTTCACGAAATCGATCCCTGGTGCCAAAAGGGCTGGGGGTCACTGCAGTAGATAACACAGGACGCTGGACAGGTCAGTTGACATCCCTCTGCCTGGATGGGGACCAGGAGATGACACCATCAATCTGACAATCCTATCCTGGAAATTAAGCAGGATGCATGCGTGGCTCAGTGGATAAAGAATCACCCTGCAACGCAGGAGACCCAGGAGATCCAGGTTCAGTCCCTGGATTGGGAAGATCCCCTGGAGGAGGGCATGGCAACCCACTCCAGTATTCTTGCCTGAAAAATCCCATGGACAGAGGAGCCTGGCGGGCCACAGTCCAAAGAGTCACAAAGAGTCGGACACGACTGAGTGACTAAGCGTGTGTGAATGCTCCAAGAAGGCCCAGTCAGCAGTCCCGGCCTGTGTGCCCTCTATAAGTGGCCATTTCCGCCCATTTCTCTCCTCCACTGATTTTAATGCCCACCTCCTTCTCGGGCAGGCTGTCTGGTCTGGGAGGGTGTGAACACCATCAATCAATGGCCATGCCGTGGAACGGCTTCCTGAGGCCCCTTGTCGCCCCGACCGCAGGGCTGGTCGCCATGGATCAGCCGCTCAGAAAATGGTACCTTCCTCACATGCACATGCCCTCTCTTAATTAGCACTGTAATCTGCGACAGTCCTGTGAGCAGGAAGCTGAGCAAATGAACAGCAACTGTTCCCTACTTATTTTTTTTAATTAATAGCCAGCGAGACGTGCTAGCGCTCTCAGTGTGCGTTTGGATGAGTCTTGATTGCCAGGCGATGGAGGGGGATGCGGAGGGAGGGAGGTCAGCTCCCCGCTCCCGGAGGGAACCTAGGGCCTGTTTTTATTAGCAGACCCCATGGCTTCCTCCTTCTCTGCCACGGGCCCATGTGGAGCCAGGGCCAAGCCCTCTGTTGCCTTGGGCCTGAGTCCCAGGCTGGCAGGAAGGTGATAAAACTCTACTGGCCTGGCTCTAGGCGTGGGGATCGGGAGGTTAATGAACTCGTGCTTGGGAGGCGCGTCCGCTGCCCGGTGAGCCGCGTGGGAGGCGTGAAGAAGCGGCGCTGGTCACTGCGGCTGTGGGCCGTCGGGCGGAGGCCAGATGGGAGGCAAGCTGCCCCCGGGAGGGGCTGCCGGATCTCACGCCCGATGCAATCTAAAGTGTGTGAATGCCCTCGGCAGCATTTCTAAATGAAGAAGCTGAAGGGTCTGTTAACTAAGGAAGTGTCACAAGTTGTTGGTGCTGCAATCTGATGGCAAGTCCTGCTCGATTCAGGAGGGGGGGTGTGAGGCGAACACTGGCTGGGAAGCTTCCGGACCCTGGTATCACTGCCCCCCTTTCACCAAGACCACCTGCTCTTCTTTTGCCAAAGTTGCCCCTTCTCCTTTCTGAGCCGTGAGATAACAAGGAGATGGATGCTTTCCTACCCTGAGGAGGAGCTGAACTGGTCCAGTCAATCAGTGCGTCCTGATGCCTGGGCCACCTGGAGGGAGTGGGTCAGCGATGGGCACGTGACCTAGTCTCAGATCTGTGTGTGGAGAGACCGCTCAGTTCTCCTGACTGTGGGGTCTCAGGGTATTATCGGGGAGAAGTGGGAATCACTGGCCATCGAGAGATCATGAGAGAGCAGAGCTGGGCTGAGCCCTGAGGCAGGGATGGGGCTGAGAGATTCGGCTGACATGGTGGAGACACAGTGCAAGCTTCTGAATCAAGCCCTACCTGAGCCTGACTGTGACGTTCACTACAAAGCGATCTCTCGTTTTTCTTCTCTTTGTTGTGTAAGTCAGTTTGCCCTGGGTTTCTTGTCTCCTAAGGAGACAAGATCCATCCAGGTTCTTTTTTAAATTGATTGATTCTGGGCTGTCCTGGGTCTTCGTTGCTGTGTGCAGGCTTTCTCCAGCTGCCAGGAGCAGGAGCTACTCTCTTGCATTGCACGGCTTCTCACTGCGGCGGCTTCTCCTATTCGGGAGCGCAGGCTTTGGGCACGAGGCCTTCATAGTTGCAGCACTCGGATTCAGCTGTTGAGGCTCTCAGGCTCTAGACCACTGGCTCGGTATTTTCCGCACTTGGGCTTTGTTGCTCCTCAGCATGCAGAATCTTCCCTGACTGGGGATCGAACCCATGTCCCCTGCATTGGCAGGTAGATTTGCCAATGTATCACCAGGGAAATCCCATCTAGGTTCTTTTTCATGGGACTGAGGTTTCACCACACTTAGGATCTTTATAGATAAGAAACCAACTACACCATACAGGGAGAATGCTGCTGCTGCTGCTGCTGCTAAGTCGCTTCAGTCGTGTCCGACTCTGTGCAACCCCATAGATGGCAGCCCACCAGGCTCCCCCGTCCCTGGGATTATACAGGCAAGAACACTGGAGTGGGTTGCCATTTCCTTCTCCAATGCATGAAAGTGAAAAGTGAAAGTGAAGTTGCTCAGTCGTGTCCAACTCTTCGCAACCCCATGGACTGCAGCCTACCAGGCTCCTCCGTCCATGGGATTTTCCAGGCAAGAGTACTGGAGTGGGCTGCCACTAGCTTTTCTTTCCATAGATTTTTCCAGAAGGCATATTTCCTGGTTCCCCCTTGCCTTGGTGCCAGGCACCAAGCCACTTGCCCTCAGAGACCTTTCCTGTTGCAGCCACACAGTGGCCCCTCGGGCTGTGGATTATTTACCCAGTTGGACAGCCATCCACTCCCAGGACCAGACAGCTTAAGAGGCTTGTCTAGGATCACACGGCCCCTAAATGATGGTAAAGACTCCAAGCCAGAACTCCAGTCTAGGTTGCAGCAGGGCTACTTCTGATGATATATGAGCTTTACGTGTGCCTTTGGGAGGACTTCCTACTGGGAGACTTCCTGTTTGGGAGACTTCTTGGCCATCTCCATTGGCCAATCACAAGGTGAGTGACTGCTGTACCAAACAGTTATAAGAAAGGCTTGGGTACAGGAAGTGGGGAGAGGATGTGTTAGACACAAACCATTTGACTAAAAAGAGAAAAGCATCACCTGTTATTCCTCCATCCTGACACCATCTTGCCCTTTCACTCTTCATGTCTCAGCTCCATTAAACCACTCAGCCAGCCATATCTTTGCCCACTTGCTATAATAATATTGGACTCCATGAAGATAGACATTACCTTTTGCAGTTAATTTTATGTCCTTAACATTTTCTAGCTGTATAACCTCCATAATGAAATGTCCATCCTTTTACACAATTGCCTTGTGCCCATATATCATACTTTCCTGATTAACTGTATTATTGGGAGACATATATGTTATTTCTGTGTTTTTTCCTCTCACTTTCAATACTTTTGGAATAGACATTTTTGTGCCTATGTATTTTTTCATTTCTGTTGAGGGGTTTCTTTAGGGTGAAGAAGTAGGCTTGTCAGGCTGGAAGACATAAATATTTCTAGGGCTTTTCCTAAGTCTGTCCCTTCTGCTTTTCAAAAGCTTTCTACTCTTCTTTGTTGCTGCCAGCAGAGTAAGATAGTTTTACTGTAACCTTGCCAGTGCTAGAGGTGATCATCAAAAATAATTTAACTCAGATATCAGTGGAATATTAAGGTTGCCCTAATTTTTATCAGTGATATTGGATATTTTTCTAATAGACAGGCTACTTATATTTCCTCCTGGGTGGACAGACTTCTGTCCGCTGAAACTCAGTGCTTCATTACGTGGATGTCTGAGTGCTGGGGAGGTGGGTGGAGACCTGGGCAGAAAGATGCTAAGTTCACTGCTATCAGAGCAGGTCCCACCGGATAGAAACGATCGTCCTGAGGGGCCCTTCTTCCCTCAGCCTGCAGGCAAGTTGAGAATGCCCTGGAAAAGCCTCACAAGTCAAGGTTCTCACCTCTGGATCCAGCACTTGCTCCTCCGTGGGTGAAACAGCCCAGCTGAGACGGGTGGAGTCACTTTCAATGGCCTGGAGGACTTTCAGAAGCTTCTGCTGTTGTCTGAAATGTGATTTTTCTTTTAGCAAACAAGTAGTAATAAGTGATAACACAATAGACAGCATTCCCATTAAGGGTACCACGCTTACTTTTCCATTTCAGAGAGAAGTAACAATTTGAGAAGAAAATACTTATACCCAGCAGAGAGAGATCAAAGGCGCACATGGGCTGCCTTTCTCCCTTTATAAACAACTGTACAATTAGCCCCAAAAGAAGGGCCAAGTAAGAGAAACTGCCTGGGGCCAGAGCCAGCTGATCTCCTTAAGCAAACTTTTAACCTGTACAAGTTTAGATGGGAGACGTCCCTGGTCGTCCAGTGGTTAAGCATCCACCTTCCAACACATGGCACTCCAGTTCGATCCCTGATCAGGAAACTAAGATCCCACTAAGATGCCCTTAGCAGGGCAACTAAGCCCATGTTCTGTAACTAGAGAAACACTGTATGCCACAACAAAGACGCAGTACAGCCCCCAGAGTCTAGAGCAGGGTCTACCCAGTACAGCCTGCAGATCAAACGCAGCCCACAGCCTGTCTCTACGTGGCCCGAAAGCTAAGAATGGTTTTATGGTGTTAAACGGTTATTAAAACGAAACAAAAAGTGGAAAGCCTAAAGTATTTGTTATCTGGCCCTTTACTGAAAGGCACTTCCCTGGAGCTCAGATGGTAAACAATCTGCCTGCAACGGTTCACTCCTGGGTCGGGAAGATCTCCTGGAGAAGGGAATGGCTACCCACTGCAGTATTCTTGTCTGGAGAATTCCATGAACAGAGGAGCCTGATGGGCTACAGCCCATGGGGTCACCAAGAGTCGGACGTGACCGAGCAACTAACATTTTCATGACTTCTTGTCTAGGCAGCCTTGGTTCCCTTAGCCCAACCTGCTCTCCCCTCCTTTACTGAAAAAGGTTGCCAATTCCTGACCTGCTCAGCACCTCTAGTTTCTGAGGACACAGCATTTCAAACACAGAAGAGGGTCATCTGCAAACACACCCCCACTTACGCTGTTTAAGGCTGAGAATCCCCAAGACCCTGAAGCACAAAGAATCTTGAGGACAAAGAAAGAAGCATTTGGAAAGAAGCACTTGTAAATAAAACTGTATCTGATGTGATACATCCTCATGGCTCAGCCCTTTCGCTCCTGGAGGAAACTTCAAGTTCTGATTTATGGTAACAGGGGTACACAGCGTGGTTTCCAATCTGGGGTCTACAGACTCCTGGAGGAATGGCTAGTGGTGCTTTTAGCCGATTCAGAATTTTTCTAGAAATTATCAAAGGCAAACTCCCTCTGGGCAGACACAGATCTGGAGAGTATGCAGCTTGGCCAGGAAACTCTTCCTTCATGCAAAGAAAAAGCCCCCATCTTTCAGGGCTGATGCAGCCCCAGGCCAAAGCCTCAGCTTAGCGACAATCAAGCAGGCTGGACTCCAGCTGCTCTCGCCCCTCAGCACCAGCACTGCACAGCCTACCGTACGCCCACTCTCCACGGTGGCCTGGGGAGTGTGGTGGGGTATGAGTGCCTTCTTCGACCTACTGGCTGGTGCATCTTTCTGAAGATCGATGTTGCCTGAAGACTAGAGGAAAGCCTTTATTTTGATAATAAAGCCTGACAGCACCAATCACTGAAGCTATGTGTAAAGGGAATAGAAAGCGGAGTTTGAACCAACTCTGAATGGAGAAATAAAGGTTCAAAGGGCGCTGCTTTGGGTCACTGCTGCCGTGTGGGCCACTTCCCTGGAAAGCTCTGAGAAGACTGAAGTTTTACACTGGCTGAACCAAACCAAACCAGCCGAGAGACGCGTCTGAAAGCAATCAAGTCAATTTCATGCTTCTGGGCTGAAAGGAAGCGGAGAGGGGATGCAGTCTAAGCGAGCAGCTTTAAATGGTCTGGAATCACATAGGAAATGCACAGAAAAACCTCAGTTAATAAGATTCTCATGGCTGCATGACTATGCTAAGTCACTTCAGTCGTGGACAACTCTGTGTGACCCCATGGACAGCAGCCCACCAGGCTCCTCCGTCCACAGGATTCTCCGGGCAAGAATACTAGAGTATTCTTGGGGTGCCATTTCCTTCTCCAGTATGACTATGGGCTGCTTGTTTTCCTTTTGAAGCTGCTTAGATAAGTACCTGCTCCCCAAAAGGCCGATTCTGTCGATGGCTTCGCTGACGGCTCTGGCTCCCCCTGCTGCCCTGGCTGGCTCGTGCGTGCTGGTCGCTGTGGTGATGGGAGGCAGCTGAGGAAGGATGCAAAAGCTCATGAGACAGATGTCTGAGGTGACCCTCCTGGCCCAAGCCACAGCAGAGCATGGTCAAAAGGACACGCTCCACAGATCATCAGCCCTGTTGCGGGCAACTGGGAGCTGGAATGAGGGTGATGGCAAGTGCCTGGGGCTGATTAGGTTTCTAGAAAACCCTCACACGATCTTCGGCAAAAGATGGGGTCTCCGTTTCTTATGATCTGGGAAGTCTCACGGAACGATCAGCTTCAATGAGCTATTGAAAAATTTCTCTCATCAAAACCTTTGCCCGCCTCCAGTGAACCTCTGTGCTGTTTGCTACAAAGTAATGGGTGGGACTCTGTGGAAAATTCCAGTAACATTGGACCCTTTGATTTTTCAATCCTCCAAGCCTTTTCCCCTTCTTTTTCATTTATCATCTGAACTAAAAAATGTGCTTTGGTCTCTATCTGCAAGTAATTGTAGTCATTGGAAGCTCTGTAAATCAGGGGTCAGGTATCCAGAAATCCTGGACCACAGGGTAGGCAGTGTGGCAGACCTGTCAGAAATATTGACTGGCAATGGTTTCAGAGGACCAGGAAATAATAGGAGAAGCAGGAGGGTTGCAAAAAGAAAACCATAGTATTGCTCTGGGGTGCTGCCCTGCCTAGCACTGTATTTCATGAGCTCTCTCTCCAGTTCCCCACTGCCCACCCCCTACTTCCCCTGCCCTCTTCTCCTCCAGGAGTTCCTCCCCTCCTGAATTAGGCTAGGCTCATTCCCACTTCAAAGCTTTCCCCCTGTTCCTTCCACATGGAATGCTATTCTCTTGCCGGCTGACTCCTTAATAGACAGGGCCCAGCCTAGATCAGATGCCTTCCAAGGGGCCTCCTCAGACCACCCCGTGGGAGGCAGCCACCATCCCAGTCTCCCACCTTCACCTTTAGCACTTTTATAGTCATCTCTCTCTGAAGTCACCAGGTTATGGATGGCTTAACTGCAATGTTGTCTGCAAGCTCCCTGAGGCCAGGGGCTAATCTGGTCTGTCTCCGCCACCTCTGTATTCTGAGGAAGTGGAATAGCCTTGAGCACACTCTAGCAAAGACATTACCAGTATGATGGGGTCTCCGTTTCTTATGATCTGGGAAGTCTCACGGAACGATCAGCTTCAATGAGCTATTGAAAAATTTCTCTCATCAAAACCTTTGCCCGCCTCCAGTGAACCTCTGTGCTGTTTGCTACAAAGTAATGGGTGGGACTCTGTGGAAAATTCCAGTAACATTGGACCCTTTGATTTTTCAATCCTCCAAGCCTTTTCCCCTTCTTTTTCATTTATCATCTGAACTAAAAAATGTGCTTTGGTCTCTATCTGCAAGTAATTGTAGTCATTGGAAGCTCTGTAAATCAGGGGTCAGGTCATCCAGAAATCCTGGACCACAGGGTAGGCAGTGTGGCAGACCTGTCAGAAATATTGACTGGCAATGGTTTCAGAGGACCAGGAAATAATAATAGAAGCAGGAGGGTTGCAAAAAGAAAACCATAGTATTGCTCTGGGGTGCTGCCCTGCCTAGCACTGTATTTCATGAGCTCTCTCTCCAGTTCCCCACTGCCCACCCCCTACTTCCCCTGCCCTCTTCTCCTCCAGGAGTTCCTCCCCTCCTGAATTAGGCTAGGCTCATTCCCACTTCAAAGCTTTCCCCCTGTTCCTTCCACATGGAATGCTATTCTCTTGCCGGCTGACTCCTTAATAGACAGGGCCCAGCCTAGATCAGATGCCTTCCAAGGGGCCTCCTCAGACCACCCCGTGGGAGGCAGCCACCATCCCAGTCTCCCACCTTCACCTTTAGCACTTTTATAGTCATCTCTCTCTGAAGTCACCAGGTTATGGATGGCTTAACTGCAATGTTGTCTGCAAGCTCCCTGAGGCCAGGGGCTAATCTGGTCTGTCTCCGCCACCTCTGTATTCTGAGGAAGTGGAATAGCCTTGAGCACACTCTAGCAAAGACATTACCAGTAGTTTTATTAAGGCATATCCATCTTCCCTGGGGCCAACTTTGCTGAGATTGGCCTAATCCAACTGCTTCTGCTGCTGCTAAATTGCTTCAGTCGTGTCCGACTCTGTGTGACCCCATAGACGGCAGCCCACCAGGCTCCACCATCCCTGGGATTCTCCAGGCAAGAATACTGGAGTGGGTTGCCATTTCCTTCTCCAATGCATGAAAGTGAAAAGTGAAAGTGAAGTCGCTCAGTCCTATCTGACTCTTAGCGACCCCATGGACTGCAGCCTACCAGGCTCCTCCGTCCATGTGGTTTTCCAAGCAAGAGTACTGGAGTGGGGTGCCATTGCCTTCTCCGTCTAATCCAACTAGGTAGATATATATTTATCTAGGATACTAAGATCCAACCAGTCCATTCTGAAGGAGATCAGCACTGGAATTTCTTTGGAGGGAAAGATGCTGAAGCTGAAACTCCAGTACTCTGGCCACCTCATGCGAAAAGTTGACTCACTGGAAAAGACTCTGATGCTGGGAGGCATTGGGGGCAGGAAGAGAAGGGGACAACAGAGGATGAGATGGCTGGATGGCATCACGGACTTGATGGACATGAGTCTGAGTGAATTCCAGGACTTGGTGATGGACAGGGAGGCGTGGCGTGCTGCGATTCATAGGGTCGCAAAGAGTCGGACATGACTGAGCGACTGAACTGAACTGAAGATTTGTTTTTGTATTATCTTGTGAAAAAATAGAAACTTAACAAGGGACTGGGAGTCAGCAGGCCTGGGTAAGTTCTGGCTTCCGCTCATAATCATGGGCAAAGCGCTCCAGCCTGGGTCTCCTGAGCTGGGAGATGGGCAGAATGCGGCATGTTCGGGAAGCACAGTGAGAGTCTGCTGGGACCACGGCAGGGAGCCCCTCTCGAGACTTCGGGCGCTGTTGGGCTCTGCTGTTCCTCTCAGGACTTCACTGACCTCAGGGGTCTCCTCCTTGAGCAGACTGGTCCATGACTTTGCTCGTGATCCCTCTGTGTCCTGGAATGATGGAATCACATGATCTGAGGTCAGAATAAAGCCATCCACTGCACCCCCTTCACCGACAGAGACAAAGACCATCTTGCGATCACAGATGCGAATGTCGGGGGCATAGGGCTGAGCACCAGGAAAACAGGCAACAGATGATGCTTGATGATCGCCCCAAAGTGTAGCCCGAAACAGGGCCTGGGGAGCAACTGGTGGTGGATGGGGCTCTAGGCTTGTAGGCACTCAGACCTCAGCCACTTCCATAGACAGACATGCCCCTCTGATTCCTGGGTGCCATCTGCCATATCTAGAAAACAGGGTCATGAAACCAGTCCTGCCTATCTCAGGACTATTGTGAGCATCAAGCGAAAAAAGTCGAGGCAAAGGATTTCAACAGGTGAGTCGGGGAACATGCTTCTGAGAAAGGATGTGGACACCGAGGGATGCCCGAGGCCCCCAACTTCACTCCATCATCCATCTTTCTGTTTGCTGCTCAAATGCCAAGGCTGTGGGCGCCAACTTAAACTCCTATAGGGCCGGGGTTGGGGGAGTTTCCTGAGCAGGTGAAGCAGGCCAGGGGCAGGGCTTTAGGGAGTGGTGAGGACTGCTGAGGCTGGAAGGGCTCATGCTCTGGGAAAGGGGGTCTTTCCAGAGAAGCCGGAGATGGCTGTTGTCTCCATTCTTGCTCTGACCCACCAGTCTACAACCCTGGTTTAAGGTGTTCAGGGTTTGCAGGGAAACCAGCAAGGATTGGAGGCACTCAGGATGCAAAAGACGCAAAGGAGGCGGAGGAAATGGGGACTTGGATAGGTCAGCGAGAATCAGGCAGTGGACAGGCTGATTGGTCTGAGGTCAGGGGCGCCCCACAGCTCTCTCTCCTCACCACGTGCTCTTGGCAAGCACGGCTCAGACACTGCCTGGTCCCTGAGAGCCGGAGTCCTCCTCCATCCTCTCCTGCTGCAGGGAGCACACCTGCGGTGGGCTGGCGGGAGGCTCAGCCTTTCTGCTGAGGATGGCCCTCTGCAGGGCCTCGTTCTCCACCTGGATGGCTCGGAGCACAGCCGAGGCATCTTCCTCTCGGTCCTCAGCCTCGCGCACCAGTTTCCGGGTTGCGGACAGGGGTCTCTCTCTGCGGCTTCCAGGTCCTGGGGGAGGAAAGCAGGGGGTTCTGCTTTAGACTGCATTCTGGGAGAGTTGCTGTAAATCAACTAGACTCAAATTGAGGAACATTCTATAAAACAACTGGCCTGTACTCTCCAAAAATGTCAAGGTCAAGAAAGACAAAGATAGCCTGGAGACATGCTCTGGATGAAAGGGGATGGGGCAGAAAAGGCAGCTGAATGCAATAGCGATCCTGGGGGTGGATCCTGGGTGGGCAGACATCTCACCAAAGAACATAATTGTAGCAAGTGGAGAAATCCAAGTAGAGTCTATGGCTTGGATAACAGTATTGTATTAATGCTAAATATCCTGAATGTCACATGTAAGTACACTGTAGCAATGGAAGATGAATGCCCCTGTTCTTAGGAGATACATACTGCAGTGTTCAGAGTAAAAGGAGCCGCTGTCTACAATTTAATCTCAAATGATTTAAAAATACACACAGAGAGAGCAGATATAAAGCAACCACAGCAAAACGTTAGCAAGTAGTGAACCTGGGGGGATCGGGGTGTTGGTTGTCCTGTCCTTGCCGTTTGCCTTTACATCTAAAATTGAAATAAAAAGTTAAAAAATTAGACTTCTAGCAAAGTGCCTATAAAGAATAATCCCTAATATTGTGGAGAGGAATGGGTGGTTCGGAATCATTGTGCTTTATTTTATTTTGTTTTTGTGTGGGTAACAAGAAGAATTACAAAGAAATTACTCTTCAGTTGAAAAAAAAAGTACTGCAAAACTGAAGTTGATGGTAGAAGTTCTAATGAGTGGAACATTGACTTTATAAAGTGTATGCAAAAGTACCCAATAAGACTGGTTGAAAAAAAAATACATTATGTGATGTTCTGTTGTTCTTGTTTCGTCAGTAAGTTGTGTCTGACTCCTTTGCGACCCCATGGACTGTAGCCTTCCAGGCTTCTTCTGTCTGTGGGATTTCCCAGGCAAGAATTCTGGAGTGGGTTGCCATTTCCTCCTCAAGAGGGTCTTCCTGACCCAGGGATCAAGAAAGACAAGTCTCCTGCCAGGTGGGTTCTTTACTGCTGAACCACCAGGGAAGCCCCAACATGTAGGTACTATCATTGGGTGATTTGTTCAGCCGGTGGAATACTATGCAACTGTAAAAAACAAAAGGGCATTCTTAAACATCTATAGATAAATATGATGACTTGAATTTGCTTCATAATCTGGTGGGGAGTGGGTGGGGTCACAGATGAAACTGGCCATCAACTGACTATTGCCTAGGTTAGGCAATGAACATGGGGGGTGTCTTATGAAAACATCTCAATTGCTCATATTTGGATTCTTTCTCTGTTTAAAAAAAAATCTCTATTTAAATATAGAACTGCTCAAAATGTTGCCATTGGGATGTTTAAAGAGGCTTTAACCTACTGAATTTCATCCTCTGGGCAAATATATATTGAGTGCCACTCTGCCAGGCTCTGTTGTTAGTAATGGGGACAGCGGTGACCAGACAGACCAAGATTCTCACCCTTGTGGAGGGAGGCAATAGCTGGAGAAACAATAAATAGTCTAGGGTGGTCCATGTCAGGAGATGATATGGAAAAACAATAAAAGCAGAGCAGGGTAACAGATGGAAAGTATAGGATGGCAAGATGGGCCTCGCTAAGCACTGGGGAAGTGTGGTCCACACACCAGTGCGAAGTGAGAGATCTGAGAAGGGGTGGGGAAGACAGGTCATGCAGGGCCTTGGAGGACTCTGTACGGTCATAACTCTGAGAGAACTGAGGAGTCAGAGAAGGCTCTAGAGCAGGGCACCTGATCTGACTTAGGTGCTGAGTGGAGACCAGAATGAAGGGAGATGGAGGGGAGAGCAGAGGGGCCAGGCTCCTGCAGCTGTGCAAGGGAGGGGCACACAGAGTGTGGTCAGTTTCTGCGTGCACATTACAGACGGAGCCAACAGGATTTCCAGCCAGAATAGACGTGGCGGGTACAGAAAGGGAGGAGTCAAGGATGACCCCAAGACTCTAGTCTGAGGAAGTGGATGATGGGGTTGCTCTTGGTTGAGCTGGGGAGGGCCGTGGGAGGAGCAGGTTTGGAAGAGAAGAGCAAGGGCATCTTGGAGCCAAGAGATGTGACTGGCATCAGGGTGGGGCTGTCCAGTTGGCCTGTACACACACATGAGTGTGAGGTTTGGGAGGGTGGTCTGGGCTGGAGATGTGAATTCAACATAGGCAACTGGATGGCACCATTTAACAATAGTCTCCAGACCTCCCTGGTGGCCTCGTGGTTGAGATTCCACCTGCCAATGCAGGGAACATGGGTTCGACCCCTGACCTGGGAAGATCCCACACACCAAGGAGTAACTAAGCCTGTGTACCACAACTACTGAGCCTGCGCGCCTCGAGCCATGCTCTGCAAGAGGAGCCACCGCAATGAGTAAAGCCTGTGCACTGCAAGGAAGACTAACCCCTGCTTCCTGAGACTCACGGGCAGAAACGAAGACTCAGTGCAGCCAAAACAAACAAACAAAATCCACAGAAAAACAAACAATAGTATCAAGGATTGACATTAACGCTGGCTTATAACCATATAACCACACATTAACATGTGTGAATTCTCTGGGGTTTAATGTTGTTGTTCGGTCACTAAGTCGTGTCCAACTCTTTGCGACCCCATGAACTGCAGCACACCAGGCTTCCCAGTCCTTCAACATCTCTCAGAGTTTGCTCAAACTCAGGTGCATTGAGTCGGTGATGCCATCTAACCATCTCATCCTCTGTCGTCCCCTTCTCCTCCTGCCTTCAATCTTCCCCAGAGTCTTCTCCGATGAGTCGGCCCTTTGCATCAGGTGGCCAAAGTACTGGAGCTTCACTTTCAGCATCAGTCCTTCTTATGAATATTCAGGACTGATTTCCTTTAGGATTGACTGCTTTGATCTCCTTGCCATCCAAGGGACCTTCAAGAGTCTTCTCCAACACCACCGTTCAAAAGAATCAATTCTTTGGTGCTCAGTCTTCTCGATGGTCCAACTCTGACATCAGTACATGACCAGTGGAAAAACCATACTTTGATTATATGGACTATATATGTAGATCTGCTGCTGCTGCTACTAAGTTGCTTCAGTCGTGTTCTACCCTGTGCGACCCCATAGACGGCAGCCCACCAGGCTCCCCTGTCCCTGGGATTCTCCAGGCAAAAACAGCCATTTCCTTTGCCAATGCATCTGGCCTGGTGCAAAGACTTGTTAAAAAACCAGCAGCCTTCAATCCTCATGACCTCAGTAAACAGGCACCAATGGTTATCAAAGATTCAGCTGGAGCCCTTTACCCTCCTGCTACGTTCTGTTAGATTTCACATCTAAATGAGAGTTCAAGTAGCAACATCAAGAATGGCTTTGGCTGGAGAGGGAAAAAAACACAGAGCAGCTCTGCTGGGGTGGCTTCCAGGATAGCCAGATCCTGAGCTGATGGAAAAGGTGCGGCACGTGCGTGCTTATCCAGTCATGCCCGACTCTTTGTGACCCCATGGACTGTAGCCCAACAGGCTCCTCTGTCCATGGGATTCTCCAGGCAAGAATACTGGAGTGGGTTGCCATTCGGCTGATGGAAAAACCAAGCTGAAAGGAAGGGACACCAATTTCTAGCAGGCATCCAGTAGAGGGGCTTTGAAGGTGAATGTCCAGGGACTAAGGCAGGCACTCTGAGTAACTGAGACTGAATTTGGGGGGTGGGGGAAGAAGGAGGGAGTGGGGGAGATGGGGGAGGAAGAGCTGAGCCATTACCAAGCTCCAGCCAACACCTACCAGACAGATAGTGCTGTGCTTCTAGCGCCAACTTTTTCTCCCAAAGAAAAGCTAGAATCTGAAATGAAAAGCTAGAATCTGAAGTGACAGGGGATGAGACGGTTGGATGGCATCACCGACTCAATGGACATGAGTCTGAGCAAGTTCCGGGAGTTAGTGATGGACAGGGAAGCCTGGCGTGCTGTAGTCCATGGGGTCGAAAAGAGTCAGACACGACTGAGCAACCAAACTGAACCCTAAATTGTTATTTGTTCATAAAGTACTCCAGTTTTTAGGAAACATGAACGCCAACAGAACTCAAGGGCTGGTCTGATACAGGTCATGGCAAGTCCAAGCTACTCCCCCAAGCAAGTCAAGGGCACCCAAGGGAAGCTTTGTGGGCCTTGGGGTGGCAGGCTGGCCTGGGCGATAGCGGCGTGGGTCATTCTGAGTCTGATGGATTCCTGCTGTGGCTCCAGTGCTGCTCCTGGGGACAGACGCTAAGCACTGCTGGCAGCGTGACCTGGGGCTTCCGGTCTCCCCGGTCAAGGCTGCTTTAACTGTTTTCCTTTCTTATCAGCTACTCGGCCTGCTCTGCCCCTCGAGGGATGAGCAGTGAGAGCTGGAAGGAGCTGATTCAACAAGCTGATGAAGGTGGGGACCCTCATGGCTACGGAAACACAGCAGGTCCAGGGGGTGTGGTGAGGCCCCTGGCATCCTCCTCATGCCGGTCCCTGAAGCAGCTGGGGGATGGAAAAGAGGGTGAAGGGAAGGCATGGCTGTGGGCTCCTCTGGAGCTGGAACTGAGGAATCCTGAAGCATCAATGCACCCTCACCCCAAGGGGAGCTGCAGCAGAAATGGGTTCCCCACACGGCACAGGCATTAATGCCACAGGCTCTCGACTGTCACTAACTACACTGTGAGATGAGATGCTGGTCTGGGTGGGTGGCAGGGTACAGATGAGGGTAAACAGGCACACCCCATCCTCACAGCCCTCCCAGTCACGGGGCAAAGACAGACATGGGTCAGTACACGGGACACACCGGCAGTAGGTGACGCCTTCTGGGAGGAAAATCAAGCAGGGTCAAGGCCGGAGATGACAGGAGGGGAAGGAAACTATTCCAGACCCTCAGTCAGGGAAGGTGACATCTGAGTGGAGACCTGGAAGTGGTGAGCCTTGTGAATACCCAGATGGGGAGGCTCCTCCAGGCCAAGGGGGCAGCAGGTGCCAAGACCCTGTGGTGGGCAGGGTTTGGCACACTGAGGAATGCCCCAGGGGGCTGGGCTGGGGGAGTAAGGGGAAGTCTGGTGGGCAGCAGGGGTGGAGAGGTCTCAGCTGGGCTCTCATGGGACCCCAAGGCCACCCAAGCCTTAGAGGTCTCCTGCTACTCCAGGAGGCCATGCCTACCTGTTCAATGCTATCCCCTGGTTCCCAGCGCAATTAATGCATGGAAAATGATTTCAACTCTGAACCTTGTCAATCTCAGTATCTGCGAATGTCAATAAAACATATTGTTCCCTCCACCATCTGCAATAAAGCAGAGCTGAGAAATTCAAGGTCCCTTCAGATCCTAGAGAAGACCCCAGAAGACCCCAGAAATAAGGGCTGAAGAGCTTTGCATAGTTAAACAAACACCAACACTCTGATCTAGGGGCACAAACTCCAGTGTCAGTGCGAGATTCTGGCAGCACAAGCATAAGGAGAACCTGGGCGATTCATAAGTTCCTTCTTTTTTCTTTTTGGATGTTTGTGACTTTTTCTTATTAAACTTTTTATTTTGTACTAAAGTATAGCCAATGATGGAACAGGAAATGGCAGCCTACTCCAGTATTCTTGCCTGGAAAATTCCATGGGCAGAAGAACCTGCCAGGCTACAGTCCATGGGGCCGCAAAGAGTCAGACATGACTGAGCGACTGAACACACGCAGCCAATGAACAGTGTTGTGATCCTTCCAGGTGGACCTCAAAGGGACTGAGCCCTACATAACACAAGTATCCATTCTCCCGTAAGCTCCTTCTGCATGTCCTGCTTAGAACACTTACAAAGGCAGTCAAAAAAGAGGTGCTATGTGGTGGCCCGTGCCTTTTTACTGTCACTACATGGGACTTCCCAGGTTGTTCAGAAGGTAAAGAATCTGCCTGCAATGTGGGAGACCCGGGTTCGATCCCTGGGTTGGGAAGATCCCCAGGATTAGGAAACGGCAACCCGCTCCAGTGTTCTCGCCTGGAAAATTCCATGGACAGAGGAGCCTGACAGGCTGCAGTCCAAGAGGTCGCAAGAGCAGGATACAACTGAGCGAGTAAACCACCCCCACCACGTGGGCAAAGGCCTCCTCCTCTTACGTGTCAGTGACCGGGGGCTGGGGTGGAGCGCGCATCTAAGATAATTACCTGTGGCCTTACACTTGGCCTCTTCTTGGGAAAGGATAATCAGGAAAGCATTTCTTCATGCAGGATCCAGTTTCATCTGCACAAACCCTTCTTCCCTGAGCGTCTTTCATTTGGGAGGGAACGCTCCTGCGACAACATGGTTGTTGGGTCCTGCCTGTGCCCTTTGAGTCATATTATGCTAAGAAGATGTTTTTAAAAATTAAATCAGCCTTTGTCTCAGTGAAGGTCGATGCCGCAGCTACACTTCCAGAGTTCTCCCCACCCATGGCTGCCCAGAAATGTGCACACAGTGCCCGCGTCCTCCTGATTCACACCCCCGCTGCCGGGCTGTGTAGACCGCATTTCCTCACTGCACACGAGGCTGCCGCCTTTTGACTTTGTTGGACGTTCCCCTTGCTCCTTTGGGTGAGCTGTTTCTGCACCGGCCTGAGGCCCGTGTGAGGGTGGATTTATTCTCATCACAGCTGTGGAGAACAGTGGATTTATTCACACAATAGATCAGTGCCACCAGCGAAAGCCAAATGGTACATTTAAATTATCCCAAAGCTGCTCTTTTCTGGTTGAAAACTACCCCTCTTCTGTGAACTGCACTTTCTCCTCGCTTCGCTAGAACTTGGCTTTCATCTCTGGAAACAAAAGAGCGTATCAACCGAGGAGATTTACCGTGAATGCAGCACATGTCACAAAGAAGACGTGAGGCCTGGGCCGTCCGCTCGGCTCTCCAGCCAGGCAGCTTCTCCCCACCCGCTGGCTGTGACTCAGTGATTCCCAGTCTTAGCAAAATGGCCCCTTCCCACAGGCAAGCGGCCTTTGAGGGCAGCCTGGAATCCGAGGAAATGGCAAACTCTACATCTGAGAATCACACAGCTCTAGTGTAGAGCTCATAGACCCAAGGCCCAGTGGCTGAGGCAAGCCTGTAGACTGTGTTGAGTGACTTCTGTAATTGGAAACAGATGTTAAGTTAAAATAAATTTTTAAAGAAGAGGAAATTCACGTGAAAATCGGGATTCCTGGCTTGAAAAGTCACGTGATCTGACAGCCCTCACCGGCACGCCTACGGCAGCTATGCGGTGGGGAGCGGCGCCCCCTGCAGGCAGGGCATTGGCCCTGCAGTTTCCACAGTGGCGGTCACATGCCCCTCAGCCTGGCAACTGCGTGATGTGTATGGTCAAAGGTTTGGGCAATGGCTGACTTACCCCCATTCTGTCCTGAGCTGCCCACACTCCCTCTGAAATCCAACCAGGAGGGGGATGGGGGCTGCCTGCTGGGAGGACCGCTGACATCTGAGTGCTCCAGAGCCTCTGTGCATTTTAGCCTGACTCACTGGGCATGCACACACAGCCTCATCCAGTTAGCTGCTTCCCACAGTTCTGGAGACTGCGACAAATGACCACAAAGAGTCCCACATGCAACACGCCACGTCGTGCTGTGACACCGCCACACTCTCCATCAAGAGGTGAGTGTTTGCTCAGTTGCTTCACTCGTGTCCGACTCTGCAAGCCTATGGACTGTAGCCCGCCAGGCTCCTAGGTCCATGGGGATTCTCCAGGCAAGAACACTGGAGTGGGCTTCCATGTCCTCCTCCAGAGGATCTTCCTGACCCAGGGATCAAACCTGGGTCTCTTAGGTCTCCTGCATTGGCAGGCGGATTTTTTACCACGAGCACTGCTTGGGAAGCCCCCCATCAAGAGGTAGCTGGAGCCTATTTCTCTAGCTGGGCTTGGCCTGTGACTTCCTTTGGCCAACAGGTCCTTCACAGTCACGACTGAGCAGATCCTTTAAAAAGCACTTGCGTGCTGAGGTGTGTCCTCTCTGGCTGCCTAGAGACCCCAGGTGCTGGATAATGAGACCACATGGAGCAGAGACAAACTGTCCCAGCTGAGGTCCTCGGGCCAGGGCCCCTGCCAGACACTGTGAGTGAGGCCATGTGAGATCATCCAGCGCACTAGCTCACTATGGAACCAGCCAGTCCACCCGCAGCAATAATAAAAAGCATTGTGGATTGTAGCCACTACAGCGTGGAGGGGATTGTCAGGCAGCAGGAGATAGCTGTTACACCTGGCTTGTCAAAGCCTGTGCTCATCTCATCTCTAAAGCTTGTCTGGGGGCCTCTAGGGGCAGATGCTCTCTGCAGCCCTTAACACTCATCTTTCCGCTGCTGTCTCTTTGTGAGCTCAGGAATGCACATGATTTTTAATGATGTTCAAGGAAGGTGTCAGCCCCCATTTCCTCATCACTGACTAAGCAACTTCTACTCTTTCCTCTTGCATACTACAGTTCTTTGCTCCGTACCTGGCCTCTGAAGAATTTGTAGCAAAATGTCCTATGTGGTTAATTTTTATATGAAATGAGCAGCAGTTGCTTTCAGGCTCCAGAGACAGTGACCTTCATGGCATCCATGTTTTCCTTCAGGGAACCACCTCTTCCCCAGCTTCTCAGTTCACATGGTTTGGAGGCAACTGCATCTACCCCCACTCCTGGCCCTGCCTGGGCCCACAAGAAGACAGGTGCCTCTCCCTGACTGTGGAGTTTGGAGATCAGTTCAGAGGAGAACTGCTTCTAGGACTCTGCTGGGACTATTAGCAAGAGGAGCCGCCAGGGGCCATCTCTGGGCCACGCTGAGGCTATAGATGTCGTTCCCAAAGTGTGGTCCCTGGAGCAGTAAAATTAGTATCACCTGGAACTTACTAAGAATTAAAACAATTATGTTCCACCCTAGATGCACTGAATTAGAAATTGGGGCAGGGTCAAAAATGGGGTGTTAATTTACTTATTTATCAAATAATTCTGATGCATGTTCAAGTCTGAGATGCACTGGATTAGAGGAGAGTAGAGCTAAGTGATAAAGAAACACCTTCCTGGTGATAGCATCATCTGAACACCTGGATCCCACCATGCCTGAAGCCAAACTACAGTCCCAGACTTTTCAGATCTGTGAGCAATACATTTTCCCTTGTTGCTTCAGCCGGTTTGGATTTCTGACCCTTGCTGTTAATTGTGAACACTGACACGTGTTATGAGACGCTGGACTTTGGCAGAATGGTCTTTCTGCAGCGGGTCTTCTTGACAGCAATGCTAACTGCAGGGCTGTCAGGGTCTTCTAATTCACTCATGCTGAGGGGTGTTACTTTATTTCTTCGTTGGCAGCTTGTCTGGGAAAAGTGGTTCAGATATATCACTTCCCTAAAGCACTCTGACACCTTGGACAGTAAACTTTCTACATTGAAGACTAATGTTCTCTCACCCGCAACAAGACAACAGGTCCTTTCCTGGAAGGCTATTTGATCGAGACCAAAGTAATCCAAGACATGAGGCCCTTTCATTAGAAGCAGGGATAATTATAGTGATAGAGAGGAATTAAACTCTTGTGGAGTTGCCTCATATGTACATTTAATTGACACAAATTCAATTTTATGACTTTGGCCACAGATAAAGGGACAAGGAGAGAAATAACTCTTTTAAGAGTGCAGGCCGTAGGTTATACTTATGGTAATGGCTAGCTAGCGAGCTAGTCCAGATCAACCCATCCCTGGAGCACAAGCAGAAAGCCTGGACCAAACAGTATTATGAAAATCTGTTTATAAAGAGAAATCTGCTTGAAGGCGTGGGGAGAGAATAAAGACTCTGAAGGGTTACAGGCAGGAAATGAGAAACCCAGAGAGGTGAACTCAGCACCTGGGAAGTGCTTCCCCTCAAGGTGCTGCTGCTTTTAAGAGCTGCTGCAAAGCTGAGGAACTGAACAGAGGTGTTGACAGACTGGGGGCTACAGTCGAGAGTCAGGGTGACCCAGAAATAGTCAGGAGTGAAGGGCACAGCAATATAAGCAAATCCAAATTACAGTTGACTATTGTAACAACAGCAGTAATAATAATGATGATGTCTGGTGAGGCTTAATATTTACAGAGAATTAAAATGCATGACAATAAGCATTTAATTTTGGAGAGGGGTAAATGGAGTTGGACTTGTAAGGTCCCCACTGAATGAGAAGCAGTAAACTTGCTAATTTAAAGGAGACGCTAATAAGTCAAGAATGCATGTTGCAATCTCTGGTAATGACTAAAGGATAATAAAAGAATGTATAACTAACAAGCTAATAGAGAAGAAAAAAGAGGGATAATACAAAGTAATCAGTTCAGAATAGGGCAAGAAAGGAGAGGAAAAGGAACATAAAAGAGGCAGAACAAATAAAAACAAACAATAAGATGGTAGATTTAAAATCAAATCTATCAGCAATTACATTAAATGTAAATGGACTAAATGTGCCCATTACAACACATAGATTGTTAGAGGATAAAAATAAAAACCAATTACATGTTGTTTACAAGAGATAAACCCCAGTGTAAAAATGCAGAAAGTTTGAAAATAAGAGGATGAAAAAAGATGCACCACATAGAAGATTTTAAAAAAAAGAAGATAAACCACGTAAACACTAACCAAAAGAAAGCCGGTTGACTTAAAGACAAAAGCATTTTTAGAGTAACAAAGAGATAATACATGGTGATGAAAGGTTCAGTTCACCAGAAGACATGAAAAGGCTGATTTTGTATGCCCCTCACAAAAGACATCCCCCCACAAACAGAAAGTAAAGTATCTAAGCAGTACAGATTTTTCCTGGAAGAAGGTAAGTGGGTTTGATTCTTCTGTCCTTGCAGCAAGTCAAGGTCCTGTGCCTCTGGAGGCATGGACCTCCCAGCGACCTCAGCATAATGCCAGTGCTTAAAAACACATTTTTCCTACAACCCAGGCTCTAAACATATCCAACTGCTTCATCTGGGGCTCAGCCAAGAAGCTTTGTCGTTCCCACCCTGGAGCAGCAACGACTCTCTTGGGCTTAAGGAAAGATACTATGTCTCTATGGGGGTTTCTAGATAGAGTTGCATATATGCTACACTTGATCATCAGCTGGAGGGATTTCAAGGGTAGATGTGGCACCTGTACCTCCCTGACTTTTGGAACCTCATCCATGTGTGACATGTGGCTCCAACGTCATCCCATTTCAGAGTGAAGGTTGTGCAGCACAATGGTTTTCAACTTTCTTTTCTTCAAATTCGGCCTCTGTAGGAGCATGCACCTTTATCACATAAAGGCTGAGCTCCAAATCTGTTGAAAATGAGGATTCCACCACCTCAGTCCTCTTTAAGGGAGTCAATGGGACAAGCTCAGAACCACGTACCGGGGATAGCTGGTAATCTGCTATTTATCAGCTGGACCCCCTGTGCATGCGGAGGCACGCTTCTTTGCCATGGTGGCTAGGAAGCTCAGTCACAACCGTGACCCCCCCTCAGGCATTCACTGTTCACCCCCTGGTGTCCTCTTACTGTTCCTGCTCTTGCTTTCCCTTTACCTTCATTTCCTGACATATTTGTTAAAATCTTCTTGTACTACCCAGTTTGTTATGTCAGAACTTCCTGGAGAAAGGCAGATTATAAATAATTAATGAAGCTCCACTTCTCAAAATGCTACACATCAAGGTATGTGTTACCTGTTGACTTGTTGAAAAGAAACCCCTAGGACCTGTGGATGTCACGTTATTTGGAAATAGCGTCTTTGCTGATGACCAGGTAAAGATGAGGTCGTTAGGGTGGGCCTCAAGCGAACATGACTGGTGTCCTTATAAAAAGAGTAAACTTGAACCCAGAGACAGATGTGTACACAGGAAAGCACCAGGTGAACGTTGGAGTTACGCTGTCACAAAGCAAGGAACTATCAGAAGGCAGAGAGGTGCCTGGAGCAGATTCATCCCTTGTGCTTTCAGAAGGAACACAGTCCTGCTGACACCTTGATTTTGGACTTCCCAACCTCCAGAAATGGGATAATAACTGTCTGTTGTTTAAACCAATGAGATCTTGGTACTTTTGTCACAACAGCCTAGGAAACTTAATACAGTATTCAAAATGACTTTACTTGATACGTGATTTAACTTTAAAAATAATAACAGTTAGGGGACTTCCCGGGCGGATTCCAGTGAGAATCCGCCTTCCAATGCAGGGGACACAGGGTCAAGCCCTGATTAGGGAACTAAGATCCCACATGCTGCAGGGAATTAAGCCTGCATGCCACAACTAAGAAATAAGGCAGCCAAATAAATAATAAATACTTTAAAAATACTGTTATCTATTTATATTACATTTATATTACTGAATATTAGAAAAAATAGACCAAGTGACTCCAACCAGTGGGCTTTAGGTATGTCATTGTTTAGGACTAGGATGTAGGTGTGTTGCAAGCCAGCAGCGGTTTAGTTGGCACCTGAGGAGCCACGCGATAGAGTGATTAGGGACAGATGCTCAGCAGCCAGGTTTTTAAGATTCCTTAACCTCTCTGTGCCTGGGTTTCCTCTGTATAATAGTATTGATTATAGCAGTACCTACTACCCAGGGTTGTTTGGGTGATTAAATATAAGATTAACATATGTGGTACAAAACGCAGCCTGGAAGCTGATTCAGGCGGTTTATAAGTGCTGGCTCTTCACTGTATTATCCAGAAATGTAAATATCTAGTGATCGCAGCCCACACATGAAGGAGGGAGGTCCCAGTGAGCCCAGTAGGCAACCAGGAAGGGTGCTTGACCACCACCAGGCTGCGCCCACTCTATCAAGGCCTCCGGAAGGTTCCTACACCATGGCACACTACCTTTGGCTTCATTTCCCACCTTGTTCTGGAGAAATTTAAAAGCCATTAGTAATGTTTCACGTGGAGTGAATACTGGCAGTACAGACTGGAGTCCTGTCGAGGTGAGCAGCAGTCAGTGGAGCCAGCGTGGGTGCAGAGGGAACGAGGCCCCGCAATCCTTACACTCTCCACCAGCTGACCTTCAACAAGGGCTGGCTTTGAGCCGGGTGCTCCTCTAAGCTGACTACCCATCCAGCCTTTTAATCCTTATAGTGACCCTCAGGGCAGAGTGCTCTTCTTTTTCAAAATATTTATTTATTTATTTATTTAGGCTGAGCTGGGTCGTTATTGCTGCATGGGCTTTTCTCTAGTTGCCATGAGTGTGGGCTACCCTCTAAGTGTGGTGCCCAGGATTTTCACTGTGGTGGCTTCTCTTGTTGTGGAAATTAGTTGCTCCCAGGCATATGGAATCTTCCCAGATTAAGGGTTCAACCCACATCTCCTGCACTGGCAGGCAGATTCTTTACCACTGAGCCACCAGGGAAGCCCCAGAGTGCTATTCTTAGCTCCATTTGAGAGTTGGGTAAAAGAGGCCCAGAGAGGTTAAGTGACCTGCCCAAGGTCACAGAGCTGGTAGGCAGAAGGGCAGGATTTGTACCAGGTGGTCAGGCTGCAGAGTCTGCCAGGTCTATTTTCTGCCAGGGTTGCTGGGCTGGTAGGCTGCCGGCCCAGAGCTGCTGGTGGCCCTCTCACCACGTCTAAGAGCTTTTCTGAGAATGAAGGGCAAAAAGGAGAAAGCTGAGCCGGGAGGTGGGGAGAGGCAGACTGCTGACACATTTTAATCACTGGGTCCAGCTGCGCCCGTGATCACACCACCTTCGGAAGTTCATTTACACGGATTGATGTAGACGCTTTCCCTTCAGTCCACTCTTGCTATCACTTGCTATCTATCTAAAACACCTTGTCTTGGACTTCCCTGGTGGTCTGGTGGTTGAGAATCCGCCGCCAATCAGGGGGCACGGGTTTGATTCCTGGTCTGGGAAGATTCCACATGCTGCAGAGCAACTAAGCCCGAGAACCACAACTACTGCAGCCTTCGAGGCCTAGAGCCTGTGCTGAGCAAGGAGGAACCCGCCACAGTGAGGAGCCTGTGCCCCGCAACTGGCCCGCACAGCAGTGAAGGCCCAGGCAGCCAAAATTAAAAGTAAGGAAAAAAAAAAAAGATAAAGCACTTGTCTTGTGTTAGCATAGTGCTTTCTCCCAGTTGGGTGGAGTTTGATAAGGGTTAATCACCGAATGCCTGGGTGCCCCCTGCTCACAGCCCCCTGGCCAGACCTCCAACCGTGACCCCCAGGGCCGGAGCTCTCAAGGGTCAACACAGCTCACACCCAGGACTGAAAGGAGGGTCCCTCATCCACCCCAGGATGGGGAGCAGACTTCTGCTCAGCACTGCCCCCTCCTCGCCCTGCCCTCCTCCACCCAGCCAAGTGGTGCTCCAGGGACCTTGCTCGGTGAAGAAGCCAGTTTTGGCTCCTTCCCTTTTCAGCCCTCTTCCAGGAACCACCTTCCAATTCGATGACTTGTTCTGGAATCCTTATCTCAGGGTCTGGTTCTGGGGAATCTAAACCAAGACAATATTCACATAGCAGGGAGCAAACGCTCAGTAAAGTGGAAGGACTGTGGCCCCTTCTTCTGCCTCCTACCATCTGCCTGAGCTGCTTGGAAAAGAGATTCAAGCTTGGAGTGCACTGGTCCAGGCCTGGGTGGGGCCAGTGGTAAAGAACCCGCCTGCCAATGCTGGAGATGCCTGGGTGGGGAAGAACCCCTGGAGGAGGGCATGGCAACCCACCAGTATTCTTGCCTGGAGAATTCCATCGACAGAGGAGCCTGGTAGGCTATAGTCCATGGAGTCGCAAAGAGTTGGACACGACTAAAGCGACTTAGCATGCACGCACGCATATATAAACTATATAATGTATATAAGTACATTATAAGTAAACATATAGTAAATATAATAATTGCTTACAGTGGTGGCTGGCTCAAGTCAAGTGCTCAATCATTAGACACCCTGATTTCATTAAAAGGGTATCAGATGAATCTTTCACCAAAAACTCCTTTGTACCTTTAGAATGCAGTATCACCTGCACTCATTGTTATCCATATAAAGTAAGAAAATTCATTTAAAAGTAAAAAGAAAAATAAAGTTTCAACATAACCACATCTTAGCTATAGACCCAGAAAGTAACTATGGCTATTAATTTTATGAGTCCACTCAACTGAGCCATGCAGAGTCCAGCTATTCAGTCAAAGCCAGTAGTCCTGGCTTGCCACAACTAGAGAAAGCCCGCACACAGCAACAAAGCCCCAGCACAACCAAAAATAATAAAATAAATTAACTAATTCTAAAAAAGTAAAAACATAAATTTCTCCCTATAAATATATACATCTTATTGGTTCGGTTTCTCTGGAGACCTTTTTCTTTTTCAAAGTTTTTCTTTTTCTTTTTTAATGTGGACCATTTTAAAAGTCTGTATTGAATTTGCTACAATCTTGCTTCTGTTGCGTGTTTTGATTTTTGGGGGGCCACGAGGCATATGGGATCTTGGTTCCCAGACCAGGAATAGAACCTGCACTCCCTGCCTGGGAAGGCAAAGTCTTAACCACTGGACCACTAGGGAAGTCCTTCTCTAGAGACCCTGACTAATGATACATTTGCTAAAGATCAGCTCAAGCCTGGGGAAGGAGGGTGATGAAGCAAGGACGCCTCCTTCATGGCACCCCAATGAGAGTGATGCAAGCCCAGGGCCACGCCCGATCACGGACCCCAGAACTCTTACTTGAGCACGCCCTGTCTTGATCCGGGAACATGGTCGAGGGCTGGGGACTCAGGTGTGGCTCAGGTTTGCTGGGAATGAAGACTTCAGCATTGTCCTTCCGCTTAGCAGACAAATTCCTTTCCTTTTTATTCCTGTAAAAACACAATTTTTTGCATGTCAAACACGGAGTGCAAGCAGAGATGGCACACTCTGCTCAGGCATCTGTTATTTGTCTGTTCACTTATTCATTCAACAAATATTAATGGGACCCCTGCTCTGGCGCCATGCTAGTTTGGAATTACAGGTGTGAGTAATGCAGACAACAAAATAAGTTTGCTGGTTTAAATAACAGTAAAAAAATAAATAGTATGAGTGGGCTGTGAATTTGGCAAAAGAACTATGAAGGTTTGAACATGACTCAGGTTTGGGGAGGGGGCTTCCCAGGTGGTGCAGTGGTAAAGAACCCACCTGCCAGTGCAGGGGATGCAAGAGACACGGGTTCAATCCCTGGATGGGGAGGATCCCCTGGAGAAGGAAATGGCAACCCACTCCAGTATTTTTGCCTGGAGAACTTCGTGGACAGAGGAGCCTGGTGGGCTAGAGTCCTTGGGGTCGCAAACATGACTGAGTGACTGAACATGTACACACGCACGCAAGTTTGGGGACAGTGGTTCCAGGGCTTCCAGCAAAGGTTTAAGAACATGAGAAGACAGGGGCTTTCCTGGTGGCCTGGTGGCTAAGACTCCACATTGTCAATGCAAGGGACCCGGGTTCAGTCCACAGTCAGGAAACTAGATTCCACACATCGCAACTAAGAGTTTCACATGCCGTAACAAAGAGCAAAGACCCTGAGTGCTGCAGCTAAGACCCAGCACAGCCAAACAGACATTCAGCAAAGAAGGACACGAGAGGCCATGCTTGGGAAGGCAGGGAAGCAGGCCGGTGGGCAGCAAGGCAGGTGGCTAAATGGACTAAAGAGAAAAATCAGGGAGAAGAGTGTAGTTCCCAGACTCGGGGACCCCCAGCCTGGGAAGGCAGAAAGCCTCGGGAAGTTTCTGCTGAAATTCTGAGGAAATCCTAGGGTCTGTGATGGCCCAAAGGAGTGAAGCCCCAGAATCAAGGGCCCCGTGGGATTCTTGGCAGCTCAGGGTAGATAATGGGGACGTGGGTGAGGTCTGTCTGATTTGCACTAACTTCTCTGCCATGCCTCCCTTGACTTGTGAAGGGCATATGTTTCTCTACACTTTCTAAAGTGGCTGGTCCCTGGTTGTCCTGACACCCTGGGCCAAAGGGCAGACCTGTGTGTGTGTGAGCCAGAACCTA
This sequence comes from Madoqua kirkii, assembly GCA_006408675.1. Lineage (NCBI taxonomy): Eukaryota > Metazoa > Chordata > Mammalia > Artiodactyla > Bovidae > Madoqua > Madoqua kirkii. The sequence continues at coordinate 12,501 of SJYC01144470.1, read as the reverse complement.
CCATGTCCAATGAGACAAGACGAAGACAGGAGAAGGGCCAATGCTCCAATGGAGACTGACTGCCCAAGTGCTGAAAATATGCTGCTGATGGTAAGAATGACAGCTAGCATATACTCAGTTCTCCTCCAGACGACCCGGCACGGGGTCAGGCCCTTGGCACAAGAGGGGAGGCAGAATAATGGACCTCAAAATTGGCCACATCCTAATTCCCAAAAGCTGTGAATGTGTTAGGTGACAAAGCAAAGGGGAATTAACTGTGCTAATCAGCTGACCTTAAACTAGGGAGGTTATCTTGGATTATCCTGCTGTAAGGATAATGTAATTACATGGGTCCTTAAGAGTGGGCTTCCCTTGTGGCTCAGATGGTTAAGAATCTGCCTGCAATGTAGGAGTCTTGGGTTTGATCCCTGGATTGGGAAGATCCCCTGCAGAAGGAAAAGGCTACCCACTCCAGCATTCTGGCCTGGAGAATTCCACGGACTGTAGAGTCCATGGGGTCACAGAGTCGGACACGACTGAGCAACTTTCACTCACTTCACTTAAAAGTGGAAGAGGGACGAAGTTTCAGCTTGGGATGATGAAAAAACTTCTGGTGAAAGCGGTGATGGTTACATATAGTGTGAGTCTACTTCATGACACCAATTTGTGCTCAAAAAAACAGTGAAGAAGGGAGCAGGGGACACAGGTTCAGCACCTGGTCCGGGAAGATTCCACATGCCGCAGGGCAACTAAGCCTGTGGGCCACAAAAAGAGAAGCCTCAGCAACTAGAGAGTTGCCTCCGAATACAGCAATGAAGATTCAGTGCAGCCAAAGCAAATGAATAAATTTTTTAAAATGGTGAGGAAAGTAAAAGAATAGAAATGTAATGTGTAGAATGTAACAATATTATATACAGCTAAGTTAAGTCGGTTCAGTCGTGTCCGACTCTGTGTGACCACATAGACGGCAGCCCATCAGGCTCCCCCGTCCCTGAGATTCTCCAGGCAAGAACGCTGGAGTGGGTTGCCATTTCCTTCTCCAGTGCATGAAAGTGAAAAATGAAAGCGAAGTCGCTCAGTCATGTCCGACCCTCAGTGACCCCATGGACTGCATGCAGCCTACCAGGCTCCTCCGTCCATGGGATTTTCCAGGCAAGAGTACGGGAGTGGGGTGCCACTGCCAAGAAATGTTATGTATATTTTATCACAATAAGACACACACAAGTGGAAAAGGGCTGCTGATAAGGAGGGTCAAAGGGACATGTGACTAGAGAAGAAAGCCACAGAGAGGCAATGCTGCTAGCTGTGGAGGTGGAGGAAGGAGCCAGGAGTCAAGGGTGCAGCAGCCTCTAGAAGCTGGAAAGGCAAGGAAACAGGTTCTCCCCTGGAGCCTCGTGTTGACACTGTGATTTTAGCCAATCACACTTACAACCCACAGAACTATAACATAATAAATTTGCATCATTTTGCTCATTTGCTACAGCAGCCGTTGAAAACTGATACATACTATTGCAGACTAAGGCGCTGAGGTTCAAGTCATTTTTCCAAAGTCACAGAGCTAGGAAGTGATGGAATCAGGGTTTGAGCCCTCCCCTTAACCACTTTTGGCTTCCCTGGTGGCTCAGATGGTAAGAGAATCTGCCTGCAATGCAGGAGACCCCGGTTTGATCCCTAGGTCGGGAAGATCCCCTGGGGAAGGAAATGGCTACCCACTCCAGTATTCTTGCGTGGGAAATCCCATGGACAGAGGAGCCTGGCGGGCTGCAGTCCATGAGACTGCAGAGTCGAACACAACTGAGCAACTTAAAGTGACTTAACCGAGCAACTGCACACTTGCTTAACCACTTTATCGCCTTTCTCCCGGCTCCCTCTTCTCCGTAAGATGGCCCTCCAGCAGTTGCGGAGGTCTACCTTGGCCATCAGAAGCTATACAAGGCTATTTCCTAGGGCACCAAAGGACCCAGCCTCTCGGTGCAACCCTGGAACCTCATGTCTTCATGGAAAGTGGCCTGGGACACTCGTTTCGCACCATGTTCCCGCCTGCCCCTCCCTCCTTTCCCAGGGTCACTCAGCTCCAGCCACACTGGCCCTTTCTCTGTCCTCGGGTACCCCAAGCTCTTTCCCTGTTCAAACCCTTTATGCTTGCTGTTCCCTGGACCTGGAAGGCTGTTCCCATGGCTGCCCCCTTCTCCTCATTCCTGATTTAAACATCACCTCCTCTGGGAAGGCTGTTCTCACCATTCCAGCTACCAGCATCCTCCTCTGACCCAGATTCCCCAGCCACTGTCCTGTCTTATAACATTCACAACTTTCAAAACCATCGAGGTACCATTCTTTCCTCCTCCCTGAATCTCTAAGCTGACACTGACCCAACTCTCTCCTTTCCAGTTACTGGAAAAATAACTTCTGCCTTTCTCTGTGCTACTCACTCACTGCTCCTTGCTCACCAGGAAGATGAATAGGATGGGAAAGAGTGGGGGCCGGAAGCCATCGGGGCTCAGTCCTCCCCTCTGGGCAGGGGAGGGGGGCAGGGGTTGCCCTCAGGTCACATGGTCCCCTTCCAGATGCCATTAGCTTCTGGGGTCAGGAGTTTGTCTACAGCGGAGGGGCAGTACTGCCTAGCCACCAATCCTATCAGTTGGAAAGGTAATCATTTGCTCCTCATCTACCCCATGGCTATCTCTCATTTGTTTCACAACTTAGAAAGGGAAACAGAGGGGCCTGGGGTTACTTACTGGATTCTCAAAGCCCAGTCATCACTTTGTAATCTCACCTGGTTTATTTATTTAGCCTTAGGCAGGAGGAGAAAGGGATGACAGCGGATGAGATGGCTGGATAGCATCACTGACTTGATGGACATGAATTTGAACAGCTCCGGGAGTTGGTGAGGGACAGGGAAGCCTGGTGTGCTGCAGTCCATGGGGTCTCAAAGAGTTGGACACGACTGAGCAAGTGAACTGAACTGAACTGGAAGGTTAACAGTACAGGCTCTGGGCTCAAACTGCTACAGATTTACTTCTGCTCTGCTCCTTCCTGGCTGTGTGACCTTGGATGAGTTATTTGACATCTCTGTGTTTCATTCTCCCCATCGGCAAAACAAGCGCAATGACAAGACTTTCCTTGGGTTTGTGGGGAGGATTGAATGAGGGATTATATGTAAAGCCCTTGGAACAGTGGTTGGCTCACATCAGTAACAAGTCAGTGTTGGCAATTGTTATTATTTATCTAGTTATATGCTTATTGTCAGGGTTCCCAGATGGTACTAGCGATAAAGAACCCACCTGCTAATGCAGGAGATGTGAGATGTAGGTTTGACCCCTAGGTCAGGAAGATCCCCCGGAGGAGGGAATGGCTACCCACTCCAGTATTCTTGCTGGGAAATCTCATGGACAGAGGAGCCTGGCGGGGGGATGGGGGGGAGGGGTGCCTACACCCATGGGGTAGCAGAGTCAGGCATGACTTAGGGACTAAACAATAATGACTCTTAAACTGCCTGGGGTCCAACTGCTCTCCTTCAATGACCTGGTCTTTCACACCTGGAAGTGAATGTCATGCCCACACCACATCCCCCACTTCCAGGACAGGGGCCCAGTCAGTCTCTTCACAGCCTTTCCCTCCTTCTGTCCCCTTGGAGGAAATACAGCCCCAGCAAGGTTGCAGCCCCAGTGGGTCTCACTCAGAAGTGCATCAGCACTCCTCTGATCACCAGATGCTTTAGCAGGGCGACATGACAGTGTCAGTTGCTCAGCTGTGTCTGACTCTTTGCGACCCCATGGACTGTAGCCCACCAGGCTCTTCTGTCCATGGATTTCTCCAGGCCAGAAGTGGAGTGGGTTTCCATTTCTTCCTCCAAGGGAACTTCCTGACACAGAGACTGAACCCAGGTCTCCTGCATTGCAGGCAGATTCCTTACTGTCTGAGCCACCTAGCAGGTGAGGTGGGGGCAGGGGTGGGCAGAGGGGGCATAAGTCCTTGCTTTACTTGACAAAGATCCCTGAATGACTTGAATGTGCCAGGTTAGGGCTGCATGCTAGAGATGCAATGGAGGGGAAGAGCTGGACTGTGCCCTGGTGGTGGAGCTCACAGGCCAGAGGGGAAGAAAGGCAACTGGGGGCAGGGAGAGCAGGGCCAGGTGATGCTACAGGAGCGTGGGAGGCAGCAACCTAGCTGGCTGGGCTGGGAGTGTTAAGAAGGCTTCCTGGAGGAAGCAGCCTCTGGGAAAAGCAAGGAGCTAGGTCTCATGGGTCAGAGTGGAGAGGAAAGGAAAGGTAGTGATCTCTGTGGAGGGAACAGCCCAGCAAGGAGAGAGTGTGTCCAAGGGACAAATGTTCTCCTGTCTGCAGACCTCAACCATGGGGTGTAGATTTTCCAGATCTGCCTGTTATTATGTCCCCCCCTCCTCAAGACTCATAGGCTATGGTTTTTCCTGTGGTCATGTATGGATGTGAGAGTTGGACTGTGAAGAAGGCTGAGCGCCGAAGAATTGATGCTTTTGAACTGTGGTGTTGGAGAAGACTCTTGAGAGTCCCTTGGACTGCAAGGAGATCCAACCGTCCGTACTGAAGGAGATCAACCCTGGGATTTCTTTGGAAGGAACGATGCTAAAGCTGAAACTCCAGTACTTTGGCCACCTCATGCGAAGAGTTGACTCATTGGAAAAGACTCTGATGCTGGGAGGGATTGGGGGCAGGAGGAGACGGGGACGACCGAGGATGAGATGGCTGGATGGCATCACGGACTCGATGGACATGAGTCTGGGTGAACTCTGAGAGATAGTAATGAACAGGGAGGCCTGGCATGCTGCGATTCATGGGGTCGCAAAGAGTCGGACACGACTGAGCGACTGAACTGAACTGAACTGAACTGAAGACTCATATGGTCAAGTCCTAGTCCCCAGCAACTCAGCATGTGACTGTGTTTGGAGACAGCATCTCTAGAGAGATAGTTAAGGTATTAATAAAATGAAGCCTTTAGCGTAGGTGCTAATCCAACATGACTTGTGTCCTTATAAGAAAAGGAGATAGGCCCCAAGAACAGGGGACTTCCCTGGTGATCCAGTGGTTAGGATTCAGTGCTCCAATGCAGGGGGCCCAGGTTCGATCCCCTGGTCAGGGAACTAGAGTCTACATGTGGCAAATAAGAGTTTGCATGGTGCAACTAAAGATATTGCATGCTTCAATGAAGACCCAGTGCAGCCAAATAAAAAGAAATAAATAAGATAAGGTCATGGGGGAAAAAAAAAGACACAGGAACACACAGAGGGAAGTCCATGTAAGGACACAGGGAGAAAGTGGCCATCTGCAATCCATAGAAGCCACAGAAAACACCAAGTTTGCCAACACCCTAATCTTGGACTCCAAGCCTCCATAACTATGAAGAAATACATAACTGACTGTTAAAGCCACCTCTGGTCTGTGTACTTTGTTATAGCATCCTGAGCAGACCAGTGTGCTCACTGCCTTCAAACACTCCCTTATTTCTTTTCTTTGATTCACCCAGTTTTGGGAAAAATGAGCTCAGAATGGAGAGGGAGGAGGAAGCAGAGGTCATGCCAGCTGGGGATCAGAGACGAGGACTGTAGTAGATGGGCCCCTCCCTGCCAAACCACCAATTGTTTTGCTGACTTTACCTTCTAGGGTTTTTTTTTTTTTTTTTTAAGATTTTTTTCATGTGGACCATTTTTAAAGTCTTTGTTGAATTTGTTACAATATTGCTTCTGTTTTATGTTTGTTTGTTTTTTGCTGCAAGGCATGTTGCATCTTAGCTCCCCGACCAAGGATCAAACTCACAGCCCCGGCACTGGAAGGTGAAGTCTTAATCACCGGGCTGCCAGGGATGTCTCTTCTAGGGTCTTTCCTGAAAAGCCTTCTCTAGTGGACCACTGCCATGGGTGCCCATCTGTTTTCCTTCTCCTTCAGATGCTCTCTGATTTTTTTCTTTGGAAACTCCTATCTCTGCCCATGTGGTCTGGGTGGTGATAATCATACCCCAAGTCCTGTTGGCTGGACCTGGCCAATCAGAGCCACAGTGACTAGTTCAGAGATGCCACCCCGTATGGGTTCAAGAGCCGAGCCTGGGGATCTTCTAGAACTTTTAGGAAGAAAAATCCACTTTCTGATCAAGTTGCCAAGCCAGTGTCTCAATTCTGTGTCTATATGTGGAGGACCCATGTAAGGATGGTACCAAGATGAAAGAAGACAGAGATAAGAGGAAGAAGGAGAGGGGAGGAGGGAGGAGGAGAAGAGATATGAGCCCTGCAATAGTCCTGGAAATAAGCCCACAATACTCATTGGAAGGACTGATGCCAAAGTTGAAGCACAAATACTTTAACAAATACTGATGCAAAGAACCGAATCGTTGGAAAGGACCCTGACGCTGGCAAAGATCGAAAGTAGGAGGATAAGGGAGTAACAGAGGATGAGATGATTAGATCACATCACCAACTCAATGGACATGAATCTGAGCAAACTTCAGGAGATAGTGGAGGATAGAGGTGCCTGGCATGCTACAATTCACAGGGTGGCAAAGAGTCAGACACAGTTTAGCGAGTGAATAACAACACAGTCCTGGACTCCTCAGTTATCCGAGTCAATAAACAGTCCCTTTCGCTTAAGTCAGTTTCATCAGCCAGTGGGTGTGTAGATGCTGATAAACATCCTACAATGCACAGGACAGCCCCCTACAACTATCTGCAGACTTTACCATCTGGAATTTCAGGGTCATTTGTAAGCTTCGGGAGCCTTCACCTTTGGCAATCAGCAGAGACCCGAACTGATATACACGCTGGCCTGTGAGACAGTCTACGCAAAGCTGAAAATCAAAGTACCGCTGGAAATTTAAGCCCTACTATTAGAGACATCAAAGGCAAAGAAACGCCGCATGAGACAGAGCTTACTTTTGGAAGCCGGGTTAAACTCCAGCACTATGAGGGTGTCTGGGCCCTGGGGAGGGCGTTCTGTCTCCTGGTCCTCGGGAGCAGCTTTCTGCACTGAGTCCCTTCGGGAAAGAGGCGAGTCCTCTCTGGGATAGCCCACCAGCACCTGCTCCTCGGGCTCCGGCTCAGGGAGTACATCTTCTTCAATAGAGTCATACTCATCACTGGAACCATCCTTTTCTTTCCTTTGTAGATTGACACTAAGTTCCAGGCTTTTTCTTAGCTCCTGCCAAAGTCAAGAAGAGAAGGAAAAAATGAAATATGTGCCTTTGAGGAAAAACGCCTTTGAAAATAGATCACAGGAATCAAAGAACTATTTCCATCAAACTAACATTTACTAAAACCATCTCAACCCATGTGTCATCCTCACTTTGAAGATGAGAAAATAAAGGGGCAACGAGCAACTCCCTTCTGGACTGAGCAACATTTATAGTACTAATTGTGGTTTCACACGCTGAGAATGCCACTAAACTGTGTGTGTAACAATTTTGATGTGGGGGCTTGTTAAAACAGATTGTGGAGTCCCATCCTCTGAGTTTCTGATTCAGTGGGCCTGGATGGGGCCTGAGAACTTGCATTTCTAACAAGGTGATGCTGATGCTGCTGGTCCACGGACCACACCTTGACTATGAAATACCAAAGGTCTCCAAATGATCTTGATATTCCAGGTGGTAAAATGTCTGGCAGATGGTTGTGGGGGGCTGCCCTGTACACTGAAGGAGTTCTCAACTATAGTGAATAGTGAAGTCGCTCAGTTGTGTCTGACTCTTTGCGACCCCATGGAATGTAGCCTAACCAGGCTCCTCTGTCCATGGGATTTTCCAGGCAATAATCCTGGAGTGGATTGCCATTTCCTTCTCCAAGGGATCTTCCCAACCCAGGGATCAAACCTGGGTCTCCCGCATTGTAGACAGACGCTTTAGTGGCTTGATTTTTTTTGTATGTGTTTCATCTCCATGAGACTGTGGATTTACAATCTTGAGACCAAGCATTAAGATCTATACTTATGGTGATCAGAAAATTGATCCCTGAAGCCAGGATAATTTGGAAACAGAATAAGGGTACTCCTGCCTTTACACTGGGACAAAAGTATACCGTGGACTGCCTGGGGAAATCAGTGTGTCTTGTCAGTCTAGCTGTGCTCTCCCTCTAGCCTTTGTCATAAATAACATAGATGTGAGACCATGAGAAACAGTCAAGTTTACGGTTGACCATAAACTTTAGACCTGTGTGGTAGGCTGAATGATGGGGCTTCCCTGGTAGCTCAGCTGGTAAAGAATCTACCTGCAATGCAGGAGACCCCAGTTTGATTCCTGGGTCAGGAAGATCCCCTGGAGAAGGAACAGGCTACCCCCTCCAGCATTCTTGCCTGGAGAATCCCGTGGACAGAGGAGCCTGGCGGGCCACAGTCCACGCGGAGGCAAAAAGTTGGGCAAGACTGAGCGACCATGCACAGCACAGGCTGGCCAATGACTCCCTAAAGGCGCTGAAGTCCTGATCCCTGCACCGAGCGAATTGGTGAGGGCTCAAGAAGGGAGACCATATAGAAAACTTTGATCGTCTTAGAGAAATTATCCTAAAAAGCCTGATGATAGAAATATGGACATCAAAGATGTTGCTGGTGAGGGTTCAGGAAATAAGCAACATGTTATTGGGAACTAAAGGGCAGAAAATCTTGTTATGAGGCAGCAGAATCTTAGCCAAACTGTGTCCTATAGTTATGTGGTATGTGGAACTTTAAATGATACACTTGAATATTTAGCCGAAGAGAATTCCAAGCCAAGAGTTAAAGATACAGTCTGGTCTCTTCTTGCCGCTTACAGTAAAATGCTAGAGGAAAGGGACAGACTGAGAAAAGAACTGTTAAGTAAAAAGGAACTGGGATGTGATGATTTGGGAAGCTCTCAGCCTATCCAGATCACAAAAGATGCTAAAATTAGGAAATTCACTGTTAGAAAGTCCTGGGTATAAGTGGCGGTGGCTCAGATGGTGAAGAACCCATCTGCACTGTGGGAGACCTGGGTTCAATCCCTGGGTTGGAAAGATCCCCTGGAGAAGGGCATGGCAACCCACTCCAGTATTTTTGCCTGGAAAATCTCCTTGGGCAGAGGAGCCTGGTGGGCTACAGTCAATGGAGTTGCAAACAGTTGGATGTGACTGAGTGACTGAGCACAGCGCTGTTAGAAAAGCCTGCTCTGGAGGAGAAATGAAGGGTGTGGCTGGACAACCTCTGGCTAAAACCTCAGAAGGATCCACAGTTTAGAGTATTCAATAAAACTGAGGGTTCTTTGAAGAGATGAGACATGTGACTCATGAACCCCCTTAGACAGCTCAGTGGAAGCCAGGAATAGAGAGAGGATTATCCAGGAAAGACCTGTGGTGGAGTCTGTTGTTCACTCTCTAGGAGTGAATCCTAGAGACATACATAGGCAATTCACGTGGCTTTTGAGATGTCATACCAGCAGAAACACTGCCAGCTTGGAGTGAATGAGAGGGAGAAAGGACAAAATAAAAGAAAGCTGTCAGACTCCCAAAATTCTACAGGCAGGAAACAGGTTGATAAAACTGTGTAGCTGCAAACACACGCTACCCTTCATGGAGGAGGAAGAATGACTCTCAGGGTGGAGCCATGGGCCCAGAGGGTGGAAACTTGGGCCACAGAGAATTATTCCCATGCCTTGAAACCTAATGGAGTTTGACCAGTTGGATTTCAAAACTGCTTAGGTTTGGTGACTTTTGTTTGTTTGTTTTCCTTTAATTTTCTGTCTATTGTAATGAGAACATCTGTAATTGTAATACTGTGCCTGACCCACCACTGTATTTTGGAGCAGAGAATTCATTTTGTAGTTTACAAGTTCACAGACAGAGAGAAATTTTGTTCTAAGAAAAGTAACACTCATAGTCTTACTCCTACACAATTTAGATGTAAATGATGAGATTTGAGAGTTTTGAGAAGATGATACTTAGAAGGTATTTTGGACTTACGCTGGCACTACAATGGGTTGAGACTTTGGGGACCCTTCAGATGGATGGATGTATTTTGCATGTGGACATGAATCTTTCAGGGCCAGAGGGCAGACTGTTGTGGGCCCCAAAGATGTCCGTGTTCTCATCCCCTGGATGGTGAATGTGACCTTATGTGGCAGACAAACTTCACAGATGAGATTAAGTTAATGATCCTGAGATGGGGAAGATTATCTTGGATATCCAGGGAGGGTCTATGTAATCCTAAGGGTCTTCCTACGAGGAGGCAGGAAGATCAGCATCAGAAGGAGAAGATATAAGGATGGAGGCAGAGGTTAGGCAGGAGAGAAGATGCTATACTGCTGGCCCAGAAGGAAGAAAGGGCACAAGCCAAGGAACGTAGGTGGCCTCTAGAAGCCGGAAAAGGCAAGGGACTGGATTCTCCCCTAGAGCTTCTAGAAAGAACACAGGTCTGAGGATCTCTTGACTTTAGACCATGAAGCTGAATTTGGACTTCTGAGTTCCATACCTTAAGGTAAACCACTAAGTTTGTGCTAAATTGTTAACAACAGCAATAGGAAACTTTTTTTTTTTTTTTTTTGCCGTGCCATGAGGCTTGAGGGACCTTAGTTTCCCAATCCCTTGGCCAGATGGTGGCCTGGTGGCCAGATGGTAAAGAATCTACCTGCAATGCAGGAGACCTGGGTTCCATCCCTGGGTCAGGAAGATCCCTGGAGAAAGGAATGATTATCCACTTTAGTATTCTTGCCTGGAGAATTTCGGGGACAGAGGAGCCTGGCGGGCTTCAGTCCATGGGGTCGGGTTGCAAAGAGTTGCAAAGAGTCAGACGTGACTGAGTAACTAACAGTTTCACTTTTTGACAGTTTCCCAATCAGGGGTCAAACCCAACCTCCGAGGAGCAAAAGCACCAAGCCCTAACCACTGGACCACCAGGGAATCTCCCAGGACGCTAATACAGCTATCTGCCTATTACACCTCTCTTCCTCCCACCCTGCCCAGGGTCACGTATCAGTGCTATTTATTGAACAGATAGAACACTGCTGGGCACATAGTAGATGCTTGACAAATACTTGCTGAATGGCTAATTTATGTCAGTGACTGGGTAGGGGTGGAGAGCGCCCACCTGCCTCGGAGGTGACATTAGTGATGTGACTCATGGCAAGTAACTTAACTTCCCTGATCTGCATTTTGATATCCCTAAAAGATGAGCTAAAAAGTCCCGACCTCACTGAACTTGTTTTACTAAAGTAGTGATGTGAGCTGTGGATGATTCTGCTCCCCAGCGGATATTTGGCAGTGACAGAGGATGAGACGGCTGGATGGCATCAGGGACTCGATGACCGTGAGTCTGAGTGAACTCCGGGAGATGGTGATGGACAGGGAGGCCTGGCGTGCTGCGATTCATGGGGTCTCGAAGAGTCGGACATGACTGAGCGACTGAACTGAACTGAACTGGAGATGTTTTTGGTTGGAACTAGGGGAAGAGAGTGCTAGAGGCAACTGGTGGGTAAAGCTGCTAAACAGGGATGCTGCTAAACATTCTAGAATGTACAGGACAGTTCCCACAACAAAGAATAATCTGGTCAAATGTCAGTAGAGGTGTGACTGGAAAAGCGTATGTGAAAGGGAGCACGTATTTACCAAAGGCATTTAAAAAGATAATAACAAAGTCTTCTAATTGAGTGTATTGACACGATCTATGCAACCCGCATGGAAGCCAGACTGAGGTCGTGGCTCGTGTCTTCAAAGTCTGATTGTGGTGGGCAGCTGGAGGAAGAGTTACTGCTCCTTCACAGGGAAACATGAGTTCCTGGGTGGCCTGCTGTGTAACAGCAGAGGCACTGACTGTAAAGCAGTAATCCTTTACAGCGGCATAATGCTCTGCACTTTACAAAACAGTTTCATTTGATCCTCACAATAACCCTGCAAGATAGGTGGGTGGGGTGAAAGTTAACTCTAATGATAACATGAACTCCTGTTACAATGGGTGAGCAACTGGCTCCTGTTCTTAGCCCACTCTCCCCCCAATCTCAGATGGCGTCATCTTCAGTTTTATGTTCTGCTGAGGTGAAGGCAAGGCTGAGTGAGAAAACAGAGGGCAAACTCCTTGGGACTTCCCTGGTGGTCCAGTGGCAAAGACTTCCTGCTCCCAAATGCAGGGGGCCTGGGTTTGATCCCTGGCCAGGAACTAGATCCCACATGTTGCAACCAAGAGTCTGCATGATACAACTACAAATCCCACACGCCACAATGAAGATCGAAGATCCCACGTACCACAACTAATACCTATGTACCGCAACTAAGACCCAGCACAGCCAAACAAACAAATAAGTATTAAAAACAAATAAACAGTGGGCAACCCCTCTTTCGGCCTCCCTAGTATTCTCATCCAGTTATGTGAGTCAAAATGATTAAAAGGGTGCCAGCAAACTGGGAGATTCCTAGCTGGGAGACTGCTGTGCCTTCCAGGAAATCGTGATCAGTCCCAGGGCCCAGAATCCTGCCTACTAATGATCGCTGAGGAGAGCCATCCATCATCCACTCCCAGTTCCAGGAAATATTTGGATGGGACATTAGGCCTGAGCTTCCCTGGTGGCTCCAAC